>PVJC01030804.1:0-21006 GCA_004026665.1 Murina feae
GGTGTGCCTGGGGGCAGGCCCCCAGCAGGTAGACACACACAGGAGGACTGCTCCGAGCCTCAGATGCGGCTGGGGGCAGGTCCCCAGTGGTGACACACACACACAAAAGGCGCCTGGCAAACTGGGGCCATCATAGGACATCCACTGAGGGGTCCCAGACTGTCAGAAGGCACAGGCTGGGCTGAGGGACTCCCTCCACCCCGAGTGCACAAATTTTTGTGCACCGGGCCCCTAGTGTTTTATAACACTGGTGCAATGCCATAGGAATTTAACTATGTTTATATCAATTAGCCTATGGTAAAATCTGTTTTATTACATGTTGTTTTGTTTTAAGTCATGGAACCTATCCACAATGTTAAGGAAAGACTTATTGTAGTGTATTTTACAGATATTAAAACAGCAGAACTTACTAACAATCAATTATTGCTTTTTAAAAGAGAACAAGATTCATATGTTGGGATCTGTCAAAATATTTCCCAAACTAATTTGCTTGAAAGGGCAATTACAGTATTGCGTACATGATACCTGATGGAAACATGCCCCACTCCAGGAATATTGCTGAAATTGGTATGCATGTAATACAAGCTAGCATGCAGATGAAAATGAAAACAATTATGACTTCTGCTTTTAATTATGGCATGCTAGATAATTCTGCTGAGGAAAACTAAGAAAGCTACATGTAATATGAAAATCATAATTTCAAAGCATCAAAAAGCTAACAAGATGATGAACAGATAGTAGGTCAAAACCTAAGAAAAGACAAGAATCTGGAAAGTTAAGTCCAAAATTCAAAGATGCTTTTATTCACAGGATGTATGCTAAAATTGCTGCCAATCTGAGATGCAGAAATGCAACTTCCTGGGGCAAAAGTGACAGAAATTGAAGACCAGAATTTACCTGATCTACCTGAGGTGTGAAGCCTGATTTTATATATATTTGTAAATATTCAAAATATACAAGTATTCAAGGCTACACATTCAGGTTAAGAGTGAATGAAAGGGGGGCAACCCTTTCCTCCTCCCACTGGGAGTTTGTACTTGTTCTTCAAAAAATCTCCATCTTTGCTATAAAAATAAAAAGAGTGAATGAAAGGGCCTTGGCTGGTGTGGTTCAGTTGATGGGGCATCGTCCCATGCACAGAGGTCACCATGCCTGAGTTGCGGGTTCGATCCCTGGTTGGGGTGTGTGCAGGAGGTGACTGATCAATGCTTCTCTCTCACATCCATGTTCTCACTCTTTCTCTTCTCTCCTTTCCTCTCCCTCTAAAATCAATAAAAACATATATAGGCTCACAAAACAATCACATGTGTCAAAAGAAGGAGTGAAGGAAAGAAAATTAACCTTTGTGTAGATTTTCAGCTGGGGCTTTGTCATGAGGGTCACCAGAGAAACACAAACCTCAACCTTATATTAAGGCTGTCTCAGAGTGGTAAAGGTCCCAGGTTCTGACAAAAAATTTTTCCTGAATAAAGTAACCACCATTCTATGTCTCAAATATTTCCTAAAACTAATGTCTTAAACAGAATGATAAACATTTAAAGACGGATACACAAAGAAACAAAACACCAGAAAATAACAGATTTGGAGAAAAATTTAAATTCTAAAAAGAAAACTACAAAACCAAATTTTAAAACTACAGTAGCCCTGGACAGCATGCTCAGTGGTTAGAGCATTGATCTGCAGACCCCAGGGTCACTGGTTCAATTCCCTGTCCAGGGCATGTACCTGGTTTCAGGTTCATTCCCCAGCCCCAGTTGGTGTGTGTGGGAGGCAACCAATGGACAGACATCCCAACTACAGACTTCCCACTTTATTTAAAGAAAATTCTTAAGGATATACTTTATGAAGACAGTAGATAAAATGATTCCAGAAAGAAAGCTCTGAGATGCTAGGAAAAGAAAAGAAATAAAAAAGAAAGTTAAATACATGGGTAAAATGTAAGGAATAAGATAAAATGATAATATTTAGGAGGTTTTAAAAGGTAAGTACAGGAGAGAAAATGTGGCTGAATACGCAAATCTTTCTTGCACCTCCTCCCAGGGTCACACTGGAAATAAAACTAAAGTGGGGAACATACATCCAAAATTACCAAGTGAGGTCCAGCTGAGGAAGAGACATTTACCAAGGAAGAACAGAAAACACCTGGAGACTGGTAGGAAGGGTGAGGTTGCAAGAGGGACTCATCCATCTTCTATGGGCTCAGGCCAAGAGTAAAGAGGGAATCTTTGGCTACTGGAGGGTCTTTTCCCTTACAGCGGTTCTCAATCTGAGGGTCGCGACCCCCTTGGTGGTCAAACGACCTTTTCACAGGGGTCGCCTAAGACCATCCTGCATATCAGATATTTACATTACGATTCATAACGGTAGCAACATTACAGTTATGAAGTAGCAACGAAAATAATTTTAGGGTTGGGTCAAAACATGAGGAACTGTATTTAAAGGGCAAGAAGGTTGAGAACCACTGCTTTTGAAAAGATCAAGGCCTCCCGGAACCTATGTGGGGCTCCATAGCCCTGAGCTGTTACAGTAACTCATGTAGTACCCAACTGTAAAAGATGGAGAGTCTGGAGCCAGTAGGCCTGAGCTGGTCAGAGAGGAAGGCTTGGTTTCTGTTGCATTTGCTTGCTTGTTTGTTTGTTTGTTTGTTTGTTTGTTTTTAAAATGCAGATCACAGGAGTTGCATTTGGAGCTACTCACCAGAGGCTTTAGTGAAGGAAGGGCGGCAGTGTGGACTCAAGGTGCATAAGGAGAGGCTGAGGCAAGAATCATTGTGGGGAGATGTGGGAAAATAGCAGCCAGGGGTCCTGCATTTGGGTATACCCACTTCCCAAACTGAAACAGCCAGTTTTCCTGAAAGGAGCTAGGTCCCCCCCCCCCCCCAGAAGCCACAGCTAAGGAAAAGGAAAACACCCCAACCCGACACACCCCCGGGAGCCCCGACGGCCACACCCAGCATCTTGACCTTCCCAGAGGACACAGCAACAGAGACCAAGCCTACGAGTTTAAACAGTCTCAGGAAGCAGCAGTGACCAGACTGGGGCTGGGGCCATCCACCCCACTATCTAGGGGACCTGACTGAAGCTTTCCCCGCATGGGAGAACTGATAGAAACAACAGGTTTCCAGGTGACCCCGCTGGTCTGCACACAAGGACAGAGGAGGCAAAGTAATATTCTGGGCCACTCACAGAGGAGTAGCTCTGGCACAGGGATACACTCCCGCCACTTTCCCTGAGATCTAAATAACACCTCCCCTTCATGGGAGACTCAGAGGTCTAGACTCCCAATTTTTCCTAAAGCCCTTTCAGAAACAGACTTTTGAGTGATTAAAATTGACAGCTGGCTGGCAGGCAAAGAAGGAGACCCGGGAACCTGGGGAAACTCACTAATCCAGCTTTGAGGACCATGCTGTTAAAAAACTTGCTTTAGCCCTAGCAGGTTTGGCTCAGTAGATACAGCATCAGCCTGTGAACTGAAGGGTCCCAGGTTTGATTCTGGTCAAGGGCAGGTACCTCAGTTGCAGGATCCTGGCCCTGGGCTAGGGCATGCAGGAGGCAACCAATCAACGTCTCTCTCTCACATCGGTATTTCTCTCTCTCTCTCTCCCTCTACCTTTCACTCTTTCTAAAAATCAATGAAAAAAATATCTTCAGCTGAGGATTTTATTTTTTAAATATATTTTATTGATTTTTTTACAGAGTGGAAGGGAGAGGGATAGAGAGTTAGAAACATCGATGAGAAAGAAACATCGATCAGCTGCCTCCTGCACACCCCCCACTGGGGATGTGCCTGCAACCAAGGTACATGCCCTTGACCAGAATCAAACCTGGAACCTTTCAGTCCACAGGCTGATGCTCTGTCCACTGAGCCAAACCAGTTAGGGTGAGGATTTTTTTTTTTTTTAATTTGCTTTGGAAGGCAGCTTGGCTTCTACCACATCAGCCAAGTCCTGTGAAGGCAGACACAAACTGTGGATCAGTTGGAGCTTCAAGCAGGTTGTTGGAAGTCAAAGGAAGACAGTTTCTGACAGTGGTTAGCATCTCAGTACCTCCCAGGAAGCCCAGAATGGGCAGACAGAACAGCTGGCTGCAGTCATGAGAAGAGCAGGACCCAAAGGGAGCTCCCAAGAGGCGCTAAATTTGCTAAGGTGAGCACCACTTCACTCTTTTCTTTCTTTTTTTCTTTTTTTTCCCCTCTCTCCTTTTCTAACTTATCTTCTGTATCTATCTACTTTACTGGTTTGATAGTATTTTAGTCTCTACTGTTTCATTCATATATCTAATTTTTCTCTTCTTTTTCCTACTCAATCATTTTTTTTTCTTTTTCTCCTGCTTTTTTTTAAAAAATATATTTTATTAATTTTTTTACAGAGAGGAAGGGAGAAGGATAGAGAGTTAGAAACATCAATGAGAGAGAAACATCAATCAGCTGCCTCCTGCACAGCTCCCGCTGGGGATGTGCCCACAACCAAGGTACATGCCCTTGACTGGAATCGAACGTGGGACCCTTCAGTCTGCAAGGTGACACTCTATCCACTGAGCCAAACCAGTTAGGGCTTTTTCTGCTTTCTTATCTTTTTTCTTTCTTTCTTTCTTATTTTGGGCCTATCTTCTTTTTCCTCTATTTTCCTTTTCAACTTTTTTCTTATTCTTTTATTTTATACCATTTTCATTCTCCCAGACTTTATTACTTTCTTTATTTCAACTCTGCCCCTTCATATACTTTTTTCTTCCCCCATTTTTTCTATGTTTTTTTGTTTTGTTTGTTGTTTTTTTCCCTCCTTATATTTTTTTCTTACTGTCTTTTCTTCTATCATTCTTACTATTTTTTATTTCTCCTACTTCTCTCTTCTCTGGTGGTTACTTTTGTTATTGTTGTATGTTTTGGTTTTGTTGCTGGCTTTGCTATGTTGTATTTTTTTCTGTTCTGTCAGCACATCCACAAAGTCCACACAACATGGTCAGTGGTGAGCCTCATAGTTAGCCAGCCTGAGAGGAGATTCCATTCATGAATGGAACAACAACATTCAAGACACAATTACAACAGGAAAACCAAAATAACTCAAACAAGGGACATTCCTACAGCACCCAGCTCAGGAGAGCTAAGACACTGCACCACTGGGTCTCACAAAACACCTACTACGTAAGACCACCCCGCAAAGTTTTGGAAGCATAACAGTCTGATCTAATATACAGAAACAAAGTCAAAGGGACAGCAAAAATGGTGAGACAAAGAAACACTTCCCAAATGAAATAAAAGGAGGGATTGCCAGAAAAAGGAACTAAATGAAATAACTTAAAGTAATGGTCATAAAGGTGCTCAAACAACTTAATGAGAACTACAAGTAATTTAATGAGAATATTCTAGAACTTAATGAGAACTACAGCAGCATAAAAAAGAGCTAAAAACCAGGAATAAAATCAAGCAGAAATAAAGAATGGCATAGCTGAAATAAAAAATTCCCTGGAATCAATAAACAGAGTAGAAATGGAGGACCAAAACAGCAAATTAGAAAACAAAGTAAGAAAAAACACTAACTCAGAGCAGCAATTGAAAACAGAGCTTTGGAACAGCATAGAACATAACAACATTCACATCATAGGGGTTCCAGAAGTAGAAGAATCTGAGAAAGGAATAGAGAACCTGTTTGAAGAAATAATAGCAGAAAATTTCCCTCACCTGGTGAAGAAAATAGTCATTCAAGATGAACCCAATTATGATGAACCCAAAAAGACCCACACCTAGACACATCATAATTAAAATGGCAAACATGAAAAACTAAGAAACAATCTTAAAGGCTACAAGAAAGAGACAGAAAGGTACCCACAAAGGAGCTCCCTTTAGATCAGTGATTTCCATTGTGGGACACACATTCCCAGGGGGTAATTTGATTTTTATGGGGGGCAATTTGAGAATGAGTTATTAACAGTGAATTTTTTGCATTTCTTATGTTTCTAGGAGCCTCATATAGAGTATATTTATATATATTTGACATATTTATGCATTTCAGTTCTCTATTATATCTTTTGAAACTTTATTAGCTATTTTTTCATATCACTTCATATTATTATTATTTTAACGATTTCTTAGTAATTTCTTAAATCCTTCAACTATCCTTTAATTCTTTTAATTTTCTCTTTCATGGATACCATGTTCTTTGGAAGCTTGTTTAGATCAAGTTAATGGCCTTTTAGGCTTCCTCTACAAGAATAGGAGTTCACTTTTTGAATAATAAGAATCGTATCTTACATGGAGCATCAGGATTTTAGAGATGCTTAGGTGCTACATGGCCTAAAAAAAGGTTGGGAACCACTACTTTAGACTGTCAGCTGATTGCTCAGTAGAAACACTTCAGTTCAGAAAAAGGTGGCATGAAGTATACAAAGAAATGAAAACCAAGGGACCAAAACCAAACTACTCTATCCAGCAGGCTATCATTCAAAATCAAATGTGAAATAAAGAGTATCACAGACAAAAAAGGCTAAAGAGTTTATTACCACTAAATAAACACTGCAAGAAATGCTAAAGGGACTTTTTTAAGAAGAAGAAATACAGAGACAGAGGGAAACAGAGACATAAAGAATGAAAATGGCAATAAGTAAGTGCCTATCTATATTATAAAAACCCAGTGGCCCTATCACTGTAATGACCAAAGACCAGTATGAGTGGGCAGGGCTGCATGATTTCATGTGCTGGGCTTCTAGTCAATAATAACCTTAAATGTAAATGCTTAAATGTGTCAATCAAAAGACATATGGTAGCAGGATGGAGAAGAAAACATGACTCATGTACATGCTGTCTATAAGAGACCAAACTCAGAACAAAAGGATGGAACTGAAGGAATGGAAACAAATTTTTCATGCAAATGGAAATGAAAAAAAAAACACAAAACAAAACTAGGGTAGCAATACTAATACCTGACAAAAAATATTTCAAAATAGAGATCATTACAAGAGGCAATGAAGGGTCATTTCATAATACTGAAGGGATCAATACAATAAGAGAGTATAACATGTCCTAACCGGTTTGGCTCAGTGGATAGAGTGTTGGCATGCGGACTCAAGGGTCCCAGGTCCGATTCCGGTCAAGGGCATGTACCTTGGTTGCGGGCACATCCCCAGTAGGGTGTGTGCAGGAGGCAGCTGATCAATGTTTCTCTCTCATCAATGTTTCTAACTCTCTATCCCTCTCCCTTCCTCTCTGTAAAAAAAAATCAATAAAATGTATTTTTTAAAAAAGAGAATATAACTCTGGTAAATATATATATATATATATATATATATATATATATATATATATATATATAAAACGGGAGCACCCAACTGTAAAAAAAAAAAACTTATGAAGGGTTTTAAGGGAGAGATAAACAGCAATACAATCATAGTAGGGGACTTTAATGCCCCAGTGACATCACTGAACAAATCTTCTAGACAAAAAAATCAATTAGGAAATAGTGATCCTAAATGATATACTAGATCAGATGGAATTAATTGACATTTACAGAACATTTTACTCCAAAGCTATGAAATATACATTCTTTTCAAGTGCACTTGGTCATTCTCAAAGATAGACCACATATTAAGACACAAACTAAGTCTCCACAAGTTCAAGAAGATTGAAATTATGTCAAGCACCTCCTCAGATCACATGGCATGAAATTAGAAATCAACTACAATAAAAACACTCAAAAATCTTCAAACACATGGAGACTAAGTAGCATGTTATTAAATAATGAATGGGTTACCAAAGAAACCAAGGAAGAAATAACAAACACTTTCTGGAAACAAATGAAAATGAACACATAACAGCCCAAAATCTCTGAAAGCAGTCCTGAGAGGGGAGTTCACAGCATTACAGGCCTACTTCAAAAAACAAGAAAAACTGCTGATAAACTATATAACACTATGACTTAAAGAATTAGAAAGAGAACAACAAGAAAAGGCCAGAATAAGTAGAAGGAAGGAAATAATAAAGACTACAGTGCATTCTTCCAAGTTTTCAAGATTATTTATATGCTACCTATCAATCCAACATATTTAAAAGGAAAAACTGCTATTCAATTAACATTATTAAGCAAGAATAATCCCAAGAGCAGAATTCAACTAAGGAAAAAAAATAAACTACATGCAGGTTTCACTCATAAAATATATTAAAAATAAATTATTGCCTAATTTAATTCAACATACTATTTGAAAATAATACACAATAATCAAGTAATCCAAGAAATATAAAGACATTTCAATATTAGCATCATAGACATATAGTATCAATAGGACAAATATGAATGTGATTTCATTCCTGCCTTGGTTGCAGAGATGCTACGAGGTAAATTGATGACCCCATTTCAAGCAACAGATATGAACATGATTTTTTTGATTTAACCTTATCTCTGATGTTATTATGCTATTATTCTTATTATGTTTTCATGGTGATTTCCTTAACTATTTTGTTTTATTTCTTTCTGATATGTTTTAGTAAGCTGCCTAAAATTTTGTGCAAATAAAATAATCCTCAATAACATTAAACATTTATGCACAATGGTGTTTAAGAGGAAGAAATAAGGAAATAAAAAGGGGTACAGGAGAAAGAAAAGAAGAAGGAGAAAGAATATTTAAGAATGAAAGAAAATAGACCAAAAAATAGATGGTAGTTGTCTTGAGGGCAAATATTAATAAATTATTTTGGTTTTATTCCCTGGATTTTTCTAATTTTTAAACTAATTGGTATAACATAAAATTAGAGCAAACAAGCAGTATTTAGAAGAAAAATTAATAATTATATTGGGCAGTATGGTACACAAAAATTTTTAATTAAATAAACTAAAAATGTACTTTTAAAAGCAAATGAAAATATCATGAAGATCTTCTAAACAACCCAACTAGTCTTACATCTTGGAACCACAGTTAGATAAAATATCCTGCCTAAAAGAAAATTTGGCTAAAGTATATAGATAAATACAACATTTTTTATATATAAACTTTCTAATCTAATAAAAGAGAAACATGCAAATTGACTACACCTCGCTATGCCTCAAGCCACACCCACCAGCCAATCAGAGCAACTATATGCAAATTAACCCAATCAAGATGGTGGCCAGCAGCCATGGAGCTAGAGCAAGCAGGAGGCTTGGTTGCCCCAGAGATGGAGGAAGCCAAGCTTCTCACCTGCCCTGGCTGGCTATGGCCTCCGCTCAAGGCAACAAAATTTCAATTATAGAAGATAAATAAATCCCAAATACCTGCTTCTAGCCAGCCTTTCTGGGAACTTGGGTCTCTGGGGGCAGTGGCCAGCCTGCAAACAGCCATCAGCCCCTCACCCAGTCTGGCCACACCCTCATGAGATAAGGGTCCCCGCTGGGGGGCTTGGCCATCTTGCAAACAGCCATCAGCTTCTCATCCAGGCTGCCTGGCAGTCCAGCAGGAACCCCAACCTGATCCAGGACACCCTTCAGGGCAAACCAGCTGGCCACTACCCATGTACCAGGCTTCTATCCTATATAATAAAAGGGTAATATGCAAATTGACCCTAACAGCAGAATGACTAGAAATGACTGGTCACTATGACACACACTGACCATCAAGGGGCAGACGCTCAATGCAGGAGATGCCCCCTGGTGGTCAGTGCGCTCCCATAAGGGGAGCTCTGTTCAGCCACAAGCCAGGCTGATGGCTGCCAGTACAGCGGTGGTGCTGGGAACCTCTCCTGCCTCCTCAGCAGCACTAAGGATGTCCAACTGCAGCTTAGCCCTGTTCCCCGCTGGCAAGTAGACATCTCCCGAGGGCTTCTGGGTTGCCAGAGTGATGTCTGACTGCCAGCTTAGGCCTGATCCCCTGGGAAGCAGGCCTAAGCCAGCAGGTAGACATCTGCTGAGGAGTCCCAGAGTGCAAGAAGGCACAGGCCAGGCCGAGGGACCCCCACCCCAGAGTGCACAAATTTTTGTTCATCAGGCCTCTAAAAGGCTAAGTTGACTTGCACATGTGTGATACATATAAAGCTCTCACTGGCGTCAATTGCTCACATGTGTTTCGATCTGTCATTGTCAATTGTGAAGTTGGTTGACACTTCTATTATAGAGAAAAGGTGAATAGTGATATTAACTAATTTCCTTTCAATGTGCACGAATCCGTGCACTGTGAAACTAGTATATAAATATGTGTGTGTATATACATATAAATATATACATATTATGGTTATATAAGTATATGTGTATGCAGGAATGGGCAAAACTATCTTTATAGTTGTGAGCACATGAAACAGAGTTTATTCTTGTATTATCTATGAATTATTGTATTATTTTTCATATGAACAACTGTAGACCTACTTTTGCCTAACCCTGTACTATATAATCTTAACTAATAAAAGCATAATATTGAAATTAACCATTTCTCCAGGATGGGTAAGCCACACCCACCAGCCAATCAGAGCGGCTGTATGCAAATTAGCCCAGCCAAGATGGCGGAGGTCTCAGCCCCGGGAGAAGTGGTGTGCGGCACTGGGGTTCCTCAAGGCAGATGGAAGACCTGTGCCTTGGGGGAGCCAGGAGGGGAGGAACAACCTGGCCGAGGCACAACCTGGTTGGGGAGGAGCCAGCTGGCCTGTGGCCACTGGCAGGAGGAGCAGGGCCGGCCAGCGATGGCGGCAGGGCAGCCAGGGGCTGGGGGAGCGAGCCAGCCCAGGCCCCCAGGCTGCCCTGCAGCCTGGAAGTAGATTCGCGATCGCGGGGGGCACGGGCACTCACAGAGGCGTAGCCTCCGTGTGTGCCCGTGCCCCCCGCGATGGACTTCAGGCAGCAGGCAGCCTTGGGGGCGGAGGGACCAAGCCAGGTCCGCCCCCGAGGCTGAGGCCTGGAAATCAGTGCAATTGGGGCACACAGCACACACGGAGGTGTGCCCTCCATGTGTGCTGTGTGCCCCAATGGATTCCAGGGTCCCAAACTGTGAGAGGGCACAGGCCGGGATGAGGGACCCCCCACCCCCGCCGAGTGCACAAATTTTTGTGCACCAGGCCCCTAGTTATGTAATATATATATATATATATATATATATATATATATATATATATGTAATTTCTATTGTACAGTTTGATCATTCTTAATTATGGCAACAGTTGTCTGACAAATTGCATAACAACTATCTAGTAAAATTTAGTCTAATAATCAATTATTAAATTTAATTATTAAACAACAATAGAGAAAACTTATTCAGTATGTTACCTCATATTTTGGATACAGTGTTTTCTTCATGACAGATACAGGAACAGAGAATTTGGGTGAAGTTGGTTTCCAAAACATCTTTGTAATTCCTGGATAAGCAGACACCTTTGAAAAGAACATAAAATGTTATTAAAAGCTAACAAATGGTCCCTAAGGAAAATACCCAAGCTCCTATCAAAATCATATCTAGTTGCCCAGAAAATGAGGTAATTGGTTACACAGCCTCTGAAAAATCTAGAAAAAACTTTTCATATCCATCAGATTAGCAAAAATGTAAAGTTGGCAATTCCAAGTGGTGCCCAGAGTGTGGGGAAATTAGTAGAACTACACTGGAAGCAAATTGGTCATTTCTAGTAAAATGGGAAATGTGCATGCCATATGATCCAGAAATTTCTTTCCACCTATATAAGGAAATTATTACCCATGTGCATAAAGAGATATGTATAAGGATATTCATACTGCATATAAAATAGCAAAAAACAAGGCCAAATATCAATGTCCATTAATATAGAAACAGATGACTAAATATGGTATATTCATATAACTAAACACTAATAAATCTGTTCAAGCACAAATAGTATAAACCATAGATGGATCTTAGCAGTATAGTATTGACAGTAAAATAAGCAAGTTTTAGAAAGAGGCATACACAATAGTGCCTTTATATAAATGTATATAGAACACATAGAACTATGTATTTATTGTTTCAGGTCACAAATATATCTATCTATCTATCTATCTATCTATCTATCTATCCTTAATATGTGAATAGACTGAATGGCAGAACAACTGAGCAACTGAACAACCAAACAACTGGTTGCTATGATGTGTGCTGACCACCAAGGGGTACATGCGGAATATGACAGGTGTCGTCAGCAGGCAGCAAAGCATGGAACATGGCAGGCATTGGCCATGGAGGGATGGTGGATCAGGTGAGCGGGGATGCCAGACCAAGGTAGGGCACTGGTCACTGTCATCGGGCGAGCCTCTAGTGGTTACTAAAAATTCATTGTTCCCGTGTGCCATGGTCCTGTTGGGCACTCACACCTACTGCTGGCATTGGCCCCACTTGCACCCACTGCCAGCACCTGGTGCAGGCCCTGATCACTTGGCACTGTCAGCAGGTGCGAGCAGCGGCTGTCAGCCCTGATTGCCCTTCAGGGATTCTCCACCTCTTCCTGCTCTTGAGGGGCAATCGGAGCCAGCAGCTGCCTCTCACACCTGCTGCCAGTGATGGTTCCACTTGCACCCACTGCTGGTGCCAGCCCCAATGACTACGCATTGTCAGTGGGTGTGAGCAGGGCCAGCGTGGTCAGCATGTGGGAGTCATAGCAGCGGGAGTGGGACTGCTGGCAAACAGGGGACCAGGGGCCACAGCTGGAGGGGCCAGGCAGGGGCTTAGAGAATGGGCTGAGACCTGCCGCTGTGCCCACCACAACCTCGTGGCCCACAATTCCTTTCAAGGTGCACAAATTTGTGCACTGGGCCCCTAGTTAAAGTATAATATCAGGGACTAGAAAGACCACAAGAGAGACTACCCTTGGGCAAGGAGGAAGAGAAATGGAACTAGGAAATACAACCAAATGTTAATAATCACAAATTCTTCATAATATGTCCCCAAGTATGCCTTAGTTTAGTTTCTGTTTTTATTTATGTTTTAAAACCTTTTCCAAATAAATATTAATTGGGCATAGAGGAATTTTTACAGAGGTGAAACTATTCTCTATGATGCTGGAATTATGGCTATATGACATTACACATTTGCCAAAACCTATTGAACTGTACCACACAAAAAGTAAACCTTAATGTATAAAAATGTTTTTAACCATTTAGGAGATCTAGAGCAATCCCAATATGGAATACAGAATGCAACAAAACAATCTAACTGTATTATTAATGTATGAAACAACCTCATAGAAGGAAGAGGGGTGAAAGTTGCTGACCTTAGTAACTGGGAAATGAGTATCATCTATCTATCTATCTATCTATCTATCTATCTATCTACCCTATCTAATAAAAGAGTAATATTCAAATTAGCCATCACTCTGCTACAAAGATGGCGGTGGCTGGGACTAGACACTTGCATCATCACCATGGTGACAATGCAGGTGTTCTGCCCGAGCCCGCTGACAGAGAGCCTCTGGGCCTGCTTGGTCACTGCTGCCACCAGGGTGGAGGAGCCCACAATCCTTCAGGGGGCCTGGCACTCAGCAGCTCCAAGCCCAACAGTTCAGGCGGTGCTGGGGCCACTGAGGCTGGAGGAGCAGAGACATAGCCTTCAGTGGGGCCGGCACCCAGCAGCTCCAAGCCCCGCAGCTGAGGCAGTGCTGGGGTCAGAGGAGCAGAGACACAAGCCCATAGGGGGACCCGGAACCCAGCAACCCCAAGCCCCAGAGCCATGGAGGTGCTGGGGCCACTGGGGTTACAGCAGACACACAAATCTGCAGGAAACCTGTGGAAAGGGAGATGAACTATCATAACTTTATCTCCCTTTCCACAAGATGAGAAAACTGACCCTGATTTATTTAGTGATATGGCTTTTCTACAAGCACAGCGTATGTTATGACCACTTCCAGGAAGATCTGGTCAGAATACTGTCTCCGGGGAATAATGCTACTGTGGCAAATAATCTAAGACAGAAAACAAGCTTTTGTTGGGTTTATTCTGAAGGTCAGAGAACAGGCCACCCCAACATATGTCGTGTTGTTATATTGATGATCTTGAGCTGCAGATGCTTGAAAAACAGCAAATGCAAGGAGAGGCTTTTAGTGAAATCTTATCTGCCTAAAACTGGAGCCCCACAAAAGGTTCCCTCGATGGGAAAAGTGTCATCAGCCAGTGAAGACTGACTCCTGTCACAGGAGACTAGAAGTTGACATCACACCCAAACTTTGTTACAAACTATGTCCCCCACCCACATTTATCTTTCCTAAAACTCATTTACTCTCCTCTAAGAGGCCTAGATATCCCGTCCCCTTTCCCTAGGAAGAAAGTATTTAAATCTGGATTCTAAGCCACCTTGGAGAGTTATTCATTTTTCACTGGGATCTCCCACATATACACGTGTTAATGAACTTTTGTTTTTCTCTTGGTAATCTGTCTTTCATTACGAGGGCCTCCAGTAAGAACTCAGCAGGGTAGAGGAACACTATTTTTCCTCCTCCATAATTCTATCTCGGGAAATCAAGTCCCAGGCTGAACAGTTAGTTTGGCTCAAGTGCCAAGCAGTCACGGCTGAGGGGAGGGAAGTTTCTAGGGGGAAATCAATGATATTGGCATCAAAGTAGGACAGAGGGCATATGCATGGTTGCTGGTGGGAGTTGAAAGTGGTTCAACATTTTTGGAGGAGGATTTGGAAAAATTGATAGAAATGTTCAAGGTACATCCAAGAGTCTTCTTCTAGGAATCTCATCTGCTGAGATAAAGCACCAGTGCATAAGCCCTGGTCAGAACCCAGGATGCTAATGCATGCTCCCCTTGCATGAAGGAAAACCTGCTAACAACTTGCATTTTTAGGACAAGATGGCATCTATGCTAATAAAAAGGTAATATGCTAATTAGACTGAACATCTTCAGGACGACCTTCTAGACATCCTTCTGGACAAAGCCATGGTGGCAGGGCTGAGGCAGTGGCAGTTAGAGGTGATCAGACAGGCAGAGGAGAGCAGTTAGGGGGATCAGGCCAGCAGGGGAGAGCAGTTAGGGGGATCAGGCCAGCAGGCAGGTGAGCGGTTAAGAGCCAGCAGCCCTGAGGTTCCCGGATTGGAGAGGGTGCAGGCCAGGCTGAGGGAGCTCAGGAGGAGGTGGCCAAGCACAGCCCTAAGCCTGGGAGAACAACACACAGGTACAGCCTGGAGCCTGAGAGATCAACACAGATGGGCGCCTGTTTTGAGCCTCTGCAGCACGACTAAGGGCAGGCCCCCAGTGGACACACACACACACACACACACACACACACACGGGGCACCTGCTCTGAGCCTCTGTGGTGGGGCTGGGAGCAGGACCTCACAGAGACACACACACACACGCACGGATGCCTGCTCCAAGCCTCCATGGTCAGTAGGGCATCCCCTGAGGGCTCCTGGATTGTAAGAGGGGGCAGGCTGGGCTGAGAGACCACCCCCATGCATGAATTTTATGCACCAGGCCTCTAGTATAAAACTAAAGGCCAAAGAAACTGTACACAGCTGATAAAGTACATTCCATAGAAATATGAGTTAATAATTCTGATACATCTATACATGTACACTTCTATTCTGGAATTGAACAATTAAGTAAATGGATGGAGAATGATAGGACCCAGTTTTGTCACTGTTAGAGTAACAATTTAAAGATGAGTGAGGCCAGAGGCTAGAATGATCCATGTGGTAATGCACTAGAGTTGGAGACAGCATGTGAACTCGTGTTTTAGACATCAATGGTGACATATAGAAATAGTTTTAAATATGTGTGTTTTATAGGTGCTCATATACACATGTGCATTTCCTTGCTGTGTCAATTGAGACACAGTGCCAACAAGCACATCTAATGCCCAGATCTTTACATTAATTACATTCTTTAATAAAGGGAACTGGGGCTTCTGGTAGAAATTGCTAAATCTATGGACTGGGGCAAGAAATATGCAAGATGAGCCTAGAGTTTATTGTATTGCCAGAAATTAAGAAAGAGTTTTCCAAAATCCCTCAATGGTGTACTGACAGGACAGACTAGTAGAAGCAAGTGAAGGAGCTCTCAATGACCAGAACTTGAACTATTTTAGCAAAATAATAATACTATTGGATTATAACTCAATATCCATGAATCATAGTGATATAAATAATCTAATCTAATAAAAGAGTAATATGCAAATTGACCCTCACTCGAGACACCTAAGCCATGCCCACCAGCCAATCAAAGCAGCTGTATGCAAATTAACCCAGCCAAGATGGCAGCCGGCAGCCACGGGGCTGGAATAAGCAGGGGGCTTCCATTAGGCCAGCTGGGCCTCTGCTCAAAGCAACAATGTTTCAATTGTAGAAGATAAGCCCCACAAACCTGATTCCAGCCAGCCTCGCTGAGACATTGGGTCAATGGGAGCTGTGGGCAGCGTGAACTGGAATAAGCAGGAGGCTTTCCCCAGCAATGGAGGAAGTTAAGGTTCTTGTCTGCCTCCGCTCACAGCAACAAAGTTTCAATTATAGAAGATAAACAAACCTCAGTTACCTGCTTCCTACCTTGGGCTCAAGGAAGCTCTGGGAGCCTGGATTGTCAGGGGTAACCTGACCTGGGGTCCAGTTAAAGAAACAAAGTTTCAACTTTAGAAGTTAAATAAATCCCAGCCAGCCTCACTGCAAACAGCCATCAGCCCCTCACCCAGACTGGCCAGGCACACCAGCCGGTGGACATCCCCTGAGGGGTCCCAGACTGCGAGAGGGCACAGGCCAGGCTGAGGGACCCCCCCGAGTGCACAAATTTTTAATAATAAAATAAATAATCTAATCTAATAAAAGAGCAATATGCAAATTAGACATCACTCCATTACACCCACAAGCCACACCCACCAGCCAACCAGGAGCAAATAGGCAAATTAACTCAATTATGATAGCGGCAGCCACAGAGCTGGCGTTGCCCCGGGCAATGGAGGAAACCAGGGCCCTGTGGGCCCTGAGCTCTACTCAACTCTACAAAGTTTCAATTATAGAAGATATACAAACCCCAGATACCTGCCAGGCTGGGACCTTGGGTTGCCAGGGGCAACCCAGGCTTCGAGTGGGGTACCAGGGCAACAAAGTTTCAATTATAGAAGTTAAATAAATCCCAGATACCTGCTTCCAACCAGGCACCCCAGAGGGACCTGAACCCTGAAGGGGCTGGGGACAGCCTGAAATGGCCATCAGCCCCTCACCCAGGCTAGCCAGGCACACCAGCAGGTGGACATCCCCAGAGGGGTCCCAGACTGCGAGAGGGCACAGGCTGGGCTGAGGGACCTTCCCCACAAGTGCACAAATTTTTGTGCACTGGGCCTCTAGTTGAATATAACAAGAAAGAGTAGACAAAGCTCCTACACAGACAAATTTAAATTGATTTTGTATATACTGGGCCCTCAAGGAGGCAGAGCATAACTCCACATGGCTTAAATGTGAGCTGCACATAGTGACTTCCTCCAAAGAATACAGTCTAGAAAAGAGAAACTTCACAATGACAAAACCTGGCAAATGCTATCTTAGGCAGGTAATCTAAGTTAACATCAACAGTGATAATTCATGTTGATATTATGAAACCTGGTGTGACACAGTGAAAATGGCACCTTATCTCAGTGGTCTTTCTCCCCAAAATCACCTCAAGCAAATCCTAGTGGGGGGCGGGGCATTCTACTAAATATTTGACCAGTACTCCCCCAAACTGTCAAGGTCATCAAAAACAAGAAAGTCTCAGAAACTGTCACAGCCAGGAGAAGCCTACGGAGACATGAAAACTGAATATAATTGGTAACTTGGATGGGATTCTGGAACAAAATATGAACATTATGTAAAAACTAAGAAATCTGGATGAAGCAGGGACCTTAGTTAATAATAATTTTTAAATATTGGTTTATTGATTTTAACAAATATAGCAGACTACTGTAATGGTAAAACAACAGCAATGTGTTCTCTCACTGTTCTGGAAAATAGAAAGCCCAAGTCAAGGTGTAGGAGGCTCCATGCTTCTTCTGAAGCTCTAGGGAAGAGTCCTCCCTTCCTCTCTAGAGCTTCTAGTGGCTGCCAGCAATCTCGGTGTTCCTTGGCTTATAGCTGCATCATTCTATCTCGGCCTCCATCACCTGGCCTTCTTCCTTATGTGTCTGTGTTAACATGGTGTTCTCTTCTTACAAGGGAACTAGTCCAGTCTTACTGGCTTTAGGACTCACCCTAAATCCAGGATGATCTCATCCAAAGATTCTTAATTAATCTACAGAAATTCTATTTCCAATTAAAGTCATATCCATAGGTTCTGTGGGTTAGAACTTTTGGGTCCACTTACCAACCCACTATTATCACATTAATAATAGGGGAAAGAGAGTGTGTAGTATATAGGAAATACCCATACTGTCTTTGTAATCATTTTTCTGTCTAAAATAATTATAAAAAAAAAGTTTATTAGCAATAAAATAATACAGGCATACCTCCAAGATATTGTGGGTTTGGTTCCAAACCACAGCAATAAAATGAATATTGCAATAAAGTCAATCACATAATTTTTTGTTTTCCCAGTCATATAAAAATTATGTTTATAACTATATTGTAATCTATTGTGTTCAATAGCATTGTGTCTTAAAAAATAATATATACACCATATTTTTAAAAGACTTTATTACTAAAAATTGCTAACCATCATCTAAGCCTTCAGCAAGTCATAATCTTCTTGCTAGTGGAGGGTCCTGCCTTCATGATGGTGGCTGCTGACTGATCGGGGTGGCAGTTGCTGAAGGTTGGGGTGGCTAAGGCAATTTCTTAAAATAAGACAACAATGAAATTTGTCGCATCAATTGACTCTTTTTTTCACTCAGACACTTAAGATGCCATTTTAGGATATTAATTGACCCAATTTCAATATTGTTGTGTCTCAGGGAATAGGGAGGCCCGAGGAGAGGGAGAAAGATGGAGAAATGGACAGGTAGGTAAGTAGTCAGAAGACACAACATTTATTGATTAAGTTCTCCATCATAATGGGTGCAGTTTGTGAGACTGCAAAACAATTATAATAGTAACATAAAAGATTATTGATCACAAATCACCATAAAAAATAATAATGGGAAAAATTGGAAATATTGTGAGAATTACCAAAATGTGACACAGATGTGAAGCAAGCAAAATACTATTGGAAAAATGGCACCCATAGAATTGTTCAATTCAGGGTTGCCACAAACATTCAATCTGTAAAAAAATAAAAAAATAAATAATAAAAATAAAAAATTCAACATCTGCAAAGTGTAATAAAATGAGTTATGCTTATAATAATGCAAAAAATAATAATTTTAAAACACAATTGGAGGTAAAAATCAGGCACAAAAGGAGAAGTAAGGTCTATTAAAGTTGTTATTTTGAGATCATTGTAGACTCACATGTAGACTTAAGTCTGCTGACAATAAATTCTCTTAGTTCTCTTTAATGTGAAATGTCTTGATTGCCCTTCATTCCTGAAGGCTATTTCTCAAGCTACAGGACCTTGAGCTCACACTTATTTTCTTTCAGCACCTGGAAAATGTTCTGCTACTGAATATTCTGCTTCTGGCCTCCATCATCTCTGATGATAAGTCCACTGCCACTCGCCTGTTTTTCTCAGAAGTTTGACTACTACGTGGCTTGGTCCAGTTTGTGTGTGTGTGTGTGTGTGTGTGTGTGTGTGTGTTTTAAGATTTTTCTTGCTTGGGGTTTGCTTAGCTTCCTGAATATATTTAAGTATTTTTCCAAATTGGAGAAACTTTCAGCCATTATTTCTTTCTGTACATTTTCAGTCATCTCCCTTTCTTTTTCATCTCTATCCAGTACTGTAATCACGTAAGTATTAGACCTTTTGTTAGATTTCCACAGGTTCGTGAGTCTCTGATAATTTTTTTCAGCCTATTTTTCTTTGTTGTTTAGACTGGATAAATTATATTGTTCTATTTTCTAGATCACTGATTCTTTCATGTCTCCTCCATCCTATTTTTGAACCCATCCATTGAGCTTTTTTATTTTAATTATGTTTAATTAAAATTTTTGCTTATTTTCTATAGTTTTAATTTCTTTATTAAGACTTTCTGTTTCCTTTTTGCTTATCTGATGATAAGGAGCTTGCTGCCTATCTTTTCTTTAGGAGTTTTATTATTTCAGTCTTTCATCTATTTTGAGTTCGTTTTTATGTGTGGTATAAGATAGTGAACCAGTTTCATTCTTTTGCATGTGATTGTGCAATTTTCAAAACACCATTTACTGAAGGGACTGTTCTTTCCCCATTGCATAATCTTGGCTCATTTGTCCTAAGTTAATTGACCATATATAAGTGTGTTTATTTCTAGGCTCTCTAATCTGTTCCAATAATCTATGTGTGTTTTCACACCAATCCCATACTGTTTTTATTATTATAGCTTTGTAATATAGTTTAAAATCAGAGAGTATAATTCCTGTGATGTTCTTTTTTCTCAAGATTGCTTTGGCTCTTTGGGGTCTTTTAGGTTTGTAACATACTACAGTTGTAAAAAAAAAGATGCAAATCTTACCTCTTGCAACTACATGAATGCACCTAGAGATGATATGCTAAGTGAAATAAGCCAGCCAGAGAAAGACAAATACTATATGATCTCATTTATATGTAGACTAATGAACAAAATGAACTGAGGAACAAAATAGGACCAGAGGCATTGATACATGGAATAAACTGTCTCATCTCAGAGGGGAGAGGAGAGAGGTGGACTGGATGAGATTAGCCAAAGAACATCTATGCATATATGCATAGCCTGTGAACACAGACAACAACAATGTGGTGAAGGCTGGGGATTGGGGGGAGGGGTCCAGGGCTGCATGGAGGGGGACAAATAGGGGACATCTATAACAGTGTCAACAATAAAAAATCAGACATGAGAATCCAAACTTCTATTAAGCCAGACAAAGAGATTTGTAAAATAAATAACAATCCTATTTTCTCATCAAATTTTTTGTTTAAAAATATAATTATTTTTCATAAAAATACATTATTTATGTTGACATATATGACTTTATTACTGTTATTTTAATAAATAAAAAATAAGCACTTAGAATTTTCTCAGTTTTAATTTCCAACATTGTACCAATAGATATAAT
>PVJC01030805.1:0-20971 GCA_004026665.1 Murina feae
CTTTATCTTTACCCCCGCCCACCCTCCCCTTTTCCTTCCTTCCCACCTTAATTTTTTTCACTTCCTCCCTCTGACCTGCTTTGCTCCCTCCTCCATTCCTTCCTTTCAAGCTCTACCAGCTCCCCCTTAATAACTTTTCTTCCTTCCCTCTTTTTCTTTCATCCTACCTTTGCCATACATTCTTCTCTACTTACTTCCACTGTTTTAATACCTATCTATCTACCTGCCTAATTATCCACTATCATTTATCTTTTTTTCTTTTCTGACTTCTACTTTTAAAATCTGTCCCCAGTACACAGCTATACTTGGTTTTCATTATAGGCCCTACAGTTCCCTCATACATCCTCTTTTTTTTAACTCTGCTGTCCATTGACTCTTTTATAAAATTCTTCCCTCCATCCTGTTCCACCCCTCCCCCACCTGGTTACTTCCCCCAAACTCTCCCTGGCTGCTGCTCCGCCTGCCCCCTGCCCATCTCTCCATCTCCTGCTCCCCTGGGCGTTCATCCCAGCTCTGAAGGGAGATAGGGCCTCTCACAGGAAACCCCTGCCTCTGTGTAAGAGAAAATGGAGCCAGCGAGAGAGTGGACCCAGGAGGCGTGTGTGAGAGAGAAAGGGAGCAGCTCTCCTTCCCTCACTAAAGCTTCCCTCATTAACTCCTCCAGCTGCCCAGCCAGCCCACCACTGCTGCGGCTCCGATGGACCTGGGTGGGTTCATGGGAAACACATGCACAGAGGCTTAGCAGCCTCCGTGCGTGTGTGTGCCCCTGGACCCACCCAGGCCCATTGCAGCCCCTGGGGCGGCCGGCTGGTTCTACCCCCGCATTGGCTGCGATGGGCCTGGGTGGGTTTGAAGGAGGCTTAGCAGCCTCTGTGCGTGTGTGCCCCGGACACACCCAGTCTGATCACAGTCCCTGGGCCTGCCGGCTGGTTCTGCTTCCCCTGCGATGGGCCTGAGTGGGTCGCTCCGAGACTTAGCAGCCTCCAAGCGGTGTGCTCCAGGACCCATGGAGACTGATCACAGTCCCTGGGCCAACGGCCCCGCCCCCGTAGCGATGGGCCTGAGTGGGTCCCGCGGAGGCTTAGCAGCCTCCCTGCGTGTGTGCCCGGGGACCCACCCAGGCCCATCGCAGCCTCCCTGACGGCGCTGGTCCCACCCCCGCATTGGCTGCGATGGGCCTGGGTGGGATGGGCCTGGGTAGGTTGCGCGGAGGCTTAGCAGCCTCCGTGTGTGTGTGCGCGTGCGCACACGCACGCCCCGGGACCCACCCAGGCCGATCGCAGCCCCTCGGCCGGCTGGTCCCGCTTCCCCCGAGATGGACCTGAGTGGGTCGCTCGGAGGCTTAACAGCCTCCGTTCATGTGTGCCCCAGGACCCACCCAGGCCCATCACAGTCCCCGGGCTGGCTGGCTGCTCCCTCCCTCCGCTGCCGCCTCTATTTGCGGCAGAGGCCTCCAGTCTGCCCAGCTAGGCCGCAGTCTGTGGCTTCTTTCCGGCTCCCGCCTCCGCCATCTTGACTGGACTATTTTGCATACCTTCGCTCTGATTGGCTGGTGGGCGTGGTTTACCCCGTCCCGAAGAAACGGTTAATTTTACTATTCCACTTTTATAAGTTTAGATTAGTTTGGGCCCTGGCCAGCTAGCTCAGTTAGAGCATCGTCCTGAAACACCAAAAGTTGTGGGTTTGATCCCTGGTCAGGGCACATACAAGAATCAACCAATGGATGTATAAATAAAACAGAAAAACAAAAAACAAAAACCTGATGTTTTTCTCTCCCCCTTCTCTAAAATCAATAAAAAAAAAAAAAATAGTTTGCATTTTCCTTTTCTTGTCATGTCTAGGTCAGGTTTTGGTATCAGGGCCTCATCAACTAGATGAGAAGTGTTTCCTTTTACTTTTTCTCAAAGTTAGTATTTCTTAAATGTCTGACAGAATTCGGGCTGGAGAATTTGGGGGAGTTTATTTTGAATTATATTTAACAGGTTCAGGATTATTCCATTTTTCTTGTGTCAGTTTTAGACAGTTGTGTTCATTCACAGCACTATGGGAAAAGGTAGACCTTGTAGGCACAAATGGTTGCATGTGGAAATTATCTATTGATTATACTTTTATTTTCTTCAGACAGACCATTTTACCTGAAAGTAAATATGGGAAAGAAGATATTGCAAGTTTGAAGAGGTAAGGGAGATAATTACTTGCCTACAATAAGAGAGTAAATATGTGGCATAAGCGATGGGCAGCATGAACAATATACCAAGTTCTAACACTGACCGAGTTGCAGGCATTCGCTCGTTCTACTTTAGAAAGACCCTTCAATTCAGTATCAAATACATTCATCTTCTCTACCAGGCACGTGAGAGCAGTCTCTGTAGCTTCTCCAACTTTTTCATACACACCCTTTGCCTGTATTGGTAAAAGACATAGAAAGTACAAAAAAGAAAGTAGTAAGTAATTTGTCTTTATTTAATAGAGATTTTTCCATATGAGGACAGCCTGTCCTCCACTACATCATTATTCTGTAGGCTACTTTCATCCTACTGTGGAGCACATAATCCAGATAATTAAAAATGTAACTCAAAGCAAAGGTGTGCATCTTATTCTGTTAATTAGGTTTTTCATTTCCCTTAACTATAAGAAGCCACTAGTTACAGTATTAATTCATATAAAGTTTTCAAATAGTATTTGTAAGTCCATGACATTACTTATCTATAGTTTATATTCTGTTTCCGATGGCTTACCTTTTAGAAACCAAAGGATTTATCTCGCTATTTATAATTCAAAAGAAAGGAAAAAAGGTTTTTCTGTTAGTTATCAAAACAACCGTCTAAACCTTAGCTTGTCCTCAGGATAGAACACTACAATCTTAAAAAGTAAGATCAACACCCTATACGTTCAGGAAAACACTTTCTATCCTAGGTTTTATTCACTTATAGCACCAAACTCTTAACTCTCTAGATGAGAACATCATGTACACTAACACTCTTGGTTAAGTAACTGCAATGCTCCGTCACAGGACATATGAAAGGCGCTCAGCTTTCTTTGGCTCAGTCATGCTGACTCTGATAGAGATAGAATCTTGAATGGAAGGGGAAATAAAATCAGGAACCCTTAGTTTCCAAAGGGAGGAAGGAAGGCTGTATTTTCACCCACCCACCCCACCCTTGCCTAGGAACAGTCAGTTAGGTCTTAGTTTCTCATTTCTGAGGAGCCTTACCTCATTATAATCCAAAGCAGAGTCATTACAAAGGGCACAAATTGTTGCCAGTTCTACAAGACCGTCATATTGATGACATTTCACCGGTGTGTCACCTTTATACCTGTCGGAAGAAAAACACTCCTCGAGCACAGTGTAGTCATCTCCGTTGACCTTATTTTCTTAGTTCATGAAATCCCCCCACCACTGGTACCAATAAAGAGCAAACAAACCCCATTTAAAAATTTAGGCTTCAAATGGGAGCTCACTAAGACAAAATAAATAGGTCATTGGCTTATAACTTGTGTTTTCTCTTTCAAAGTGTATAAAAATTGCCCTGGCTGGATAGCTCAGTTGGTTAGAGCATCGTCCTGATATACCAAGGTTCAACCCTCAGTCAGGGCAAATAACAAGAAGCAACCAATGAATGTGTAAAATCAATGTGTTTTTTTTGTTTTTGTTTTTTTTTACTCTCTGAAATAAAAACTGGGCAAAGGTATTTTTTTAAGTGTACAAAAATTTTCTACTCTAATTGATGCCAAGAGCCATGTTCAGAAAGTTGTCTTAACTTTTCTAGAAATACTGCAAGTCTATACAAGTACCAAACTGACATAAAGGATCCTTTAAATCAGTGGTTCTCAACCTTTTGGCCCTTTAAATACAGTTCCTCATCTTGTGACCCAACCATAAAATTATTTTTGTTGCTACTTCATAACTGTAATGTTGCTAATGTTATGAATCGTAATGTAAATATCTGATATGCAGGATGGTCTTAGGCGACCCCTGTGAAAGGGTTGTTCGACCGCCAAAGGGGTTTCGACCCACAGGTTGAGAACCGCTGCTTTAAATGATGGGAGGGTTTACTCACACTTCTCCAAGAGGTGCATATGTTGATCCACTTATGGTAAATTCATTCAGGGAACAAGTATCACCCTCAACTTTGTCCAGAATGAACATCTATAGAAAAAAAAAGCGCACTAAGTATTTAAAAGGTACCAAAAAACCCCACACAAAACAAAACAAAACCAAACCAAACCCACACTAGAAAAAAACACATATACTCTTTGCTAAGACAAAAAATCTTTAAGAAAGCAATTTTAATGAATATTAACGAACATCAGAAGTATTGTCCCTTATTCCAACTAAAGACCGTTTAAGATTGCTTCCCTCATCCATCTAACCATCTGAGAAATAGCATCACTGAGGTGCTGAATAAAAAAATAGTAAGCAGCAGTGACATCTAAGACACCCCACATGAAACCTGAGTTACAGGGACCATGGGTCAGCAGGGTTCTAGAATGCTCAGAATTCCAAATGGCTGGCTGAGAAGGTGTGTATTAGGTAATCCTGCCTTAGAGCTAAGAATAAAATCTTGTGAAGAAAACACTCACATTTCAGAGTTGCATCAACATTCCCTAAGTAAAGTAAGACAAATTGTTTCTCTGCTCCTTTCCACTTATTTTTATTGTGGTAATAGCTAACTTTCCATGAAGTGCATAACTATACGTGTACAGTAAGGAACCTGCAGAGCTGAATGAACTCATGTTACTAAGACAATACAGACAGAAGCAGGCTTAGGAAAGAATTCTTAATAGTATAGATTAGTAAGGTGACAAAGGCTAATTTCTTTTTCCTAAAAATGTTATACTGCTCTTTAGAGACAGGGAATTGAACCAGCAACCTTTAGATTCATGGACAACGCCCAACCAACTGAGCCACACCAGCCAGGGCCAAAAGTTAGTTTCTTCAAGATGAGGTTTTAAAAATTTGCTTTTCTAATTATAATTCAGAAGCGCAGTTTGGAAGACTAAGGTTCAGATATGTATTTTCATTGCAGATTGAAACTTTAAAACCTCTAAAATTAAAAAGAGGGGTGGGGAACAAGAATATGATCAAACTAGTTCCAATAAGGAGTTGTAAACTCATTGAAAAGAGAATCGTGGCATGCTTTTCATGTATGTATGTATGTATGTTAATCCTCACCTGTGAATATTTGATTTTTAGAGTGGAAAGGAGGGAGGGAAAGACAGAGGAGAGAAACATCCTGACAGGGCCAGGGATCCAGTCTGCAACCTAGGGACGTTCCCTTGACTGGTATGTGGGCCAACACTCTAACCATTGAGCACACAAGCTAGGGCCATGTCGTACTTTAAACATCTTTTCAGAGCATTCCAACTCATATTCAATAAGAAAATAAACTCATCTTGATTTTAAAATGTTGTGGTTTTTTTTTACCTCACAAGATTTGCTTGTTATTGTAGCACATCCTTTTAAATTTTGAAAACTTCATTTCAAAAATATATTAAGAATTAAGTCAACCTTGAAACTGAACTAAAACCATGAATAAAACATACAAATCAAAAGTATATAATTGGAGTTAAACCTGTGAGAACTCCTGATAAAAGGCTTTAGTTCAAACACATGTATCAGCATTTCAGATGAGGAAGATGCATTTCCAAGGTCACATGCAGCAAGGTAAATTAGATAAACACCTAAAAAAGGCTCTTTCTGAAGATGTTTGACCTTTTATAGAATAGGAAACAAAGGACCAAACTGGTTAAAGATGTGCTCAAGGTTACACAATTATTGAGTGGAAGAGAGAAGATCAGGTTTAACTACTAGTCTTTCCTGTAAGAAAATCCAACTCATCTCCTCAGTATTAAAAGTTGTGTGACCCTCAGACATGTCACAGCTTCTTGGAGCCTTAGTATTCTAACTTTTTAAAAATATACATATATATTTTTATTGATTCCAGAGAGGAAGGGAGAGGGAGAGAGAGAGAAACATCAATGATAAGAGAGAATCACTGATTAGCTACCTCCTGCATGCCTCGTACTGGGGATCAAGCCTACAACCTGGAGATGTGTCCTTGACCAGAAATGAACTTCAGTTTGCAGGCCAACTCTCTATACACTGAGCCAAACCCACTAGGGCAGTTTTCTAACCTCTTGAGTAGGATTCCCATGACTCAAATCAAGTCACAAGTGATACAGTAAATGCACTAAGCAACAGCAAAGCAAGTTGGCAGTATTGTTATTAAACACTGCCATTTCTTTAACGATACTGTTTACAAAAAGTGCAACTCTGGGTCTATACCAGTCCAAAATATTCTAAGACATTCAGAATTCTGCTGCCCGTTAACTAAATCTCAATGCCCTTTGGTATTTTAGATTTTAAGCATTTAGGAACTGCATGATGAAAGTATTCCTAAATCAAGGGTAGTTATGCAATCCACTGCAAGGAACCTCCTTATAGAATACTGATTAGTGCCAGTTTTTTGTGCTGAGGTAAAATAGAATAAAGAGGTAGGCTGTTTCTTTAATAGAAGAAAACATTTTAAATCAAATCACTTAAGGGAAAATAAAAGCACCAAAAAAATTTTATTATCAACTCTATTTTATACTTAGTTTGAAATCTGATTTGCTGCCAAAACTTTAAAACCAAAAAAATTTTTAAAGGTTACAATTGCACAATGCTTACTTTTATGGATAGAATGGTCTATTCTGAGGAATCATAAGCTTTCAGGCTAAATTTAAAGTTTGCTGGGGGAATACTAAACAGGTTAACATGAAATTTCTTTTCTCTCCTCCAAATAATCACCTTTTAGCCAACTTGCTTTTAGCCTATTTGTCCAAACTTTTCTGGTTTCATGGAATGAGAACTTAGGTAAGCTGAAACTCTGCATCTACTAGGGGAACCTAGGAAGCTTTCCACCTGAGAGACAGAACATCTCAATCTGTTGAAACACCTGCCCATTCATTCTAAATCTGGGTTTGGACTACAGAAAGAGTTGGGGTATCTGTATCTTAAAATCATCATCAATTTAAATTTGGTAAGATAAAGATTCAGAGGATTTAACTGTATCAAAACAAAAACAATTTCCAACGCTAAAGAAATGTTTTTCAAAAACTGGACGTAAGACCAAGAGGATGACCACATGACCTTCCTTTCAGTGTCACTTAGAGGCATTACCTAAGGAGTCCACTCAAAGATTCCATGACCTAGAAAAATTAAGTGTTTCACTAAGCTATTTATTAAGGCCTCATGTTATGTAAAGTTGTGGATTTTTGGCCTGTAGAAAATATAACCTAGTAGTTTTTATTGCCCCACAGAATATTAACCAGTTTTTGTAATCTAATATATAGCAATTCTATTCTAATCTTGAGCACTTCCTCAAATGCTCTTGGTAAATCGTTTGGCCATCTTACTGATTCCTTCATTAATTATTGAGCCAGAAAGAATCTTTGACATGTGTCCACTAAATATTTGTCTGAGTTGTGCATCTTTTGGAAAATTATACTTTTACTTCTATAAGATTGTGTATATAAAATTTATGAGAACTGAATTGTATGAAAGAATTTCCAACATATCATTATATTTCTTTAGTTCTTATTTTCCTAAGAGCAGGTTTGAACAATTTTTTTTATTAAGTGATGGTGAGACAACCTAAGAAAGGAAGGATAAAAGAGAACAAAGTAAGTGAAAGGCAATTATTTATTATTCATGAAGAAAGCCTGTCTCACTCAACATGTAATGGAAATGTCAATTAGAATTTTAAGTAGATAGGTAACTAGCCACTTTATAGAACACGCTTCCTTTGAAGCTTATCTGTTAACATACATATACTTAAGCACAGAGGAGCAGTGAAATAAACTGACATTTAGACTGCCTACAGTTATTTCTTTAATACAAGTACATCAGCCATACAGATATATCCTTTATTTCATGAAACAGTTTAGAAATTACCTTGGGCTCACATAACCCAATCTGTTCAAAGCATATAAAAAGGTATCAAGTTATAAATAAAGATTTGATGGCACAGGGGGCATAGTCTTAGGATGAATGAACAATTAACAGGAAAGGTTCTTAAATTACTCCCACTTACCCTGCAGACTGACATCTGGTTTGTTGTAAGTGTACCAGTCTTATCTGAGCAGATCACAGAAGTACAGCCAAGGGTTTCTACGGAAGGGAGGCTTCGAACAATGGCATTTTTCTTTGCCATTCTGCGAGTTCCGAGGGCCAAGCAGGTGGTGATGACAGCAGGCAAACCTTCAGGAATGGCTGCTACAGCCAGGGCCACTGCAATTTTAAAGTAGTAAATAGCACCTCTGATCCAGGAGCCTCCATGAACTGGGTCATTGAAGTGCCCAATGTTTATCATCCAAACTGCGATGCAAATAAGGGAGATGACTTTAGAAAGCTGTTCCCCAAATTCATCTAGTTTTTGCTGGAGGGGTGTTCTCTCCTGTTCTGTTGCTACCATTTCATCCCGGATCTTGCCAATTTCAGTGAAAACTCCAGTTGCCACCACTACTCCCATGGCTTTGCCAGCAGCAATGTTTGTACCCTAGGACAGAAACAGAGAATTGGGTTACAATATTAACAACATTCCCAACTTAAATGCTGGCTAGTAAACTCAGATTCGTGTGGATCTTGACTAGAGAATCAGCCATCCAACTTTGATAATGAGCAGTAACTCATGCAGGCAGTGTGATACATTTCTCCCTGATGCTCATTTTATGTGGTACCTTCTCCCCAGAGCAGTTCTACACTGACCCACCTGGATCTCTATTCACAACACTGAACCTGGCTTGCAGACTAGCTTTGGGCTGGAGCAGGGCTCTAACCCCTCTGAGTTCTCAATTATTTCAAACTCTATATAGTTCTAAACCCTAAGCATTCTCCACTTCTGGCTCCAACGCAACCACCCCTATTTTCATCACCAATTATAAGGGCAACCATTACCCTGGCTACCATGACAACTTCCACTCCACACTGGCATTCCAAAATCAGTGACCTCAAGTATGAGAGCTGTTTCCCCACCCCACTAAATTCCTAGTGTTGGAATGATATGGCTCCATTATTTTCATTGTAACTTGATAGTACTTTACTTACTTTGGGTGTTTAAGTTTCAAGCGATACAAACACACAAAAGCCCACCACTTGAAATAGTATTTCAAATTCCAAACAAACTATAAACTTCCTTTTTATTTTTTATTTTTTGGGGGGGGGGGAATTCCCCCCCTCTCCTTTTTAAAAAAAGAAAGAGTGGAAGGGTGGGGGAGAGACACACAGAGAGAAACATCTATGTGAGAGAGACACAGCGATTGGGTGCTTCCCTCACATCCCAACTAGGGCTGGGGATGGAGCCTACAACCAAGGTACGTGCTTCTAACTGGAATTGAACCCAGGACCCTTCCATCTGAGGGCCAATGCTCTATCCACTAAGTCAACCTGACTAGGGCTATTTTGAAAATATTTAGCTGAAAAACTGAAATAATATAATGATCAGCCATTTGACTTTTCACCCAGACTCACTCATTATTAATGGTTTGCCATATTTCTCTCTAAACACACACCTTTTTATTGTGAATTCATACAGATAACATCCATATCATCTTTAAAAACATCCTTTTTTATTATAAGTCTTTTCCAAATAAAGCTACTTCTCTAGTGGGTTTAAAGATAAAAGAGTTTAAAGATATCTGACCAGATCTTTTAATTTTAATTCTCAAAAACTTGCCAGTTTAGTTCTGGCTGGTATGGCTCGGTTAGTGAGTGTCATCCTGTGCAACGAAGGGTGGCAGGTTCGATTCCTGGTTTGGGCCCATATGGGAAGTAACCAATAGGTATCTCTCTGTCTCCCTCCCTCCCTTTCTCTCTAGAATAAATGAAAAATATATCCTCGGGTGAGAATTGAAAAAAGCCTTGCCAATTAAAACAAGATAGCTAGGTCACATAACCCATCATTACATGTTCTTGATTTTTTTCTGACAGCTGAGATTGACCACAAAGACTGTGATTATGCTTTGGAATAATGCCCAACGCTTTCTAAAATATGACCACTGAAGGTAGGCAGTGGGAAAAAAATAACATCAGCAGACTTAAAACTCTGAGAATGTCTTAAAAATAAACAAAAAAGACCCAAAGAAACGAACGAAAAAATTGATAAAGTACTTACAGAAAAGAGCATGTTCTTCTTATCTTGGTTGACAGCCCGTGGGTCAGGGACAGGGTCAGTGTGCTTGATGACAGAGACAGATTCACCTAAGCATGTGGGAAACAGAGGGATGGTTAGATCTGTACAATCCATGCCTGGAACCTGGGAACCCTCATCCACTCCTGCCACTGGCTTTCTCAAGAAAAGGTATAAAAGGCCCAATTCATTCAAAGGAGGTAAACTAGTAAAATTTAGTAATAGAAATTAATTTCAGAGCAATGTCAGGATTAAAATACATATCATTTCAAAATAAAGGAAGTGGATTTTGAAGTAAAATCCCAGCCAATGACCTTTACTTTGTGGAGTAACTATATACACACACACTCCAACACCATTTTTTTTTTTTTTTAAAGATGAAAGTGTATTTACTTTTAGTGGATTGAACAAACTGTAGATACATTATGAATAATGAGGATCATCCACTGGGAAACCTGTTGTTGTTCAGTAATGTCAGAGATGAGAAGTGAAAACACTTACGAAGTATTTGCATGTACTAAACCAGAGTGTTCTATTTCAATAAAAGCTGAAAAATAGCAATTGGTAGTTGCAATAAAAAAAGCATATGGTAGCTCTTGCCAGTGTGCTCAGTGGTTAGAGTGTCAGTCCACACACCAAAGGGTCACAGGTTCAATTCCCGGTAGGGGACACATACTTGGATTGTAGGTTCAATCCCTGCAGGGGTTTGGGTAAGTGCAGGAGGCAACCAGTAGACGTGACTGTCTCGCATGGATGTTTCTCTCTCCCCATCCAGCCTTCCTATCCACTCTCTCTAAAAACCAATGGGATAAATATTCTGGAGTGAAGATTAAAAAAAAAAAAAAGAAAGCACAAATGTCTTGCTGAATTTGGTTTCAGCTTTACTTAACAGTACTTATAAAATATATAATCAGGTTCCATCTGAGTGACATATATCTCCAATTGTTCATTCAAATGTCAGGTATTAAACTTCACTATCAATAACTGATTAAAAAATCTGATTCTTCAACCTAGCCTAAAACTATAGTATAAGTTCTCAACACAAAATTACACTCAAGAAAGTATGATGTTTTAAAATGGTAATTATTTCTGTAAGCACACTTCATACATACAACCTAATTTCCCAACATTTTATGGCTTAATCAGCTTCTAGCTTGTTGCTGCTAATGGAAGTTTTAGTAGTTAAGCTATTCATAAAGAAACAAAAAATACAGAACCCAGGTTACTTACATCACCACCTCCATGACATCAGCTGCTTTTCAAAACTGATCATCAGATAAATTTTAATAATCTTTGGATTTTATATTTATTCTCTATTTAATTCAGGTTAGCATTGTGTTTAGGTTAATCTTCTAACCACCTCACTTCCGGATAAATATGCCCTCCACCCTACTCTGTGCCTTTAGCAAACAAAAAATGGGAAAATGTTCCAAACAATTCCAAATCTAAGTGTGCAAACTAGACTGTAAAACATTCACTATTTTGGGGGGTACTAACTTCTGTTAATCGTACATTTGATTATTGTAAAGTATGTTAAATGCTAGATTAGCATTCACAGAATGAAAAAAAAATTTATAGTTCTAGAACCCTTTTTACCAGCCTGGAAAAAGAAGATTAAATAAATAATTGAGCCCTAGCTAATTTGGCTCAAGGGATAAAGCGTCAGCATGTGGACCAAAGGGTCTCAGGTTCAATTCCAGTCAAGGGCATGTACCTTGGTTGCAGGCTCTTCCCTGGCCTGGGTTGAGGCTCGTGCAAGAGGCAACCAATCGATGTGTTTCTCTTACATCGATGTTTCTCTCTGTCTTTCCCTCTCTCTTCCACTCTCCCTAAAATTCAATGGAAAAAATATCCTCAGGTGAGGATTAACAAAAAAATAAAAATAAAAGTAATTGAACCACTTTCCACAAAACAGACAACACTTCTATTGTAAAATTAACCTCTGCCAATGAAAGAATTTGTAATCGTTTAAAAACAATAAAAACATGGTGATTTTTGAAGAAAACCAATTTTTTATAAAATTAAAAGATAGAGGCCTTATAAGATGAAAGCCAAGTTAGTTTTTTAAAAAACCATACTTTAAGCCCCATATATTGGCAGTAAGTCCAACAGATAAAGCTTTAAGAAATAAATAGCTTAATGAGAATTAAAATAGGATATCATAAAGGGAAAGTGGAGCAAGAGGTGATGCTATTACTATTAGCATGGCATCTGAGAGAGGCATCAGAAATTCAATGGCCTTTAATACATGACACTTACCTGTGAGAATTGACTGATCAACTCTTAGAGTAGTAGATTTGATGGAAGTTAACCTTATATCAGCAGGAACTTTGTCACCAACTAATTGGGGAGAAAAAGGCAGCTAAAATAAGCAACCTTTGCAATTATGTTACATAGAGATAAATGTCTCTAAACATAATTTTTAAAGGAAATAGCCTGTATACAGCACAAATACATAAAAATCTGTTAAAATAAGCAATATAGTTAACTTATCTTAGGGTAAAAAAACTTTTGCTGATATATGTAAGATTTGAATTACACAAGAAGGAAAAGAATAAGCAGTGCCTAGAACTGTGTTCAAAATACTGGACTGCACATCAGTACCAAAGCAACTGAACAATAAAAATAAATGCACAATAGCTTTCCCTGACTTTCTGAAAGGTAACTAAGGTAGTTTTGAAAGTCTTACACAATTACACAAGGACAGTAAAGAAATTAGAATAAATAAGTACAGTGGCCCCTAGACTTGCATATGGTACTTTAAAGTCCAATATTCATTTTCCAGATTTACCCCACACACCAAATTGTAACTGTCACTGGTTATATGCAATCTGCCAAAATAGCCATAGCCATCCTGTCCAAGAAGATTTATTTCATTTGTTAAACACTTAAACTAAGTTGCCCCATTTACCTCACACCTCCCCCCCCCCCCCAGCATTTCAGAGCTTTTAAATTCAGAGAGAGTGTAATTTGCTTTTTAAACTCCAGTTCATAAAACAACCCTAGAGCCCAGGTAGGACATGTGGTCACAAGACAGCACAAAGACTGCCAACATATAATCTCAAGAGGCAAAGATCATCTGTGCATTTGACTGCAGGGACATATTAAGTTCAGCTAAAATTGCTGCTGCAAATGCTTATGCAACAAATAGCAATATTCAAACTGAATAAGCCAGAACTTTTCATTTTAATATACTTCTGTTCATGCTATAAAAAAGCAACCATATCCTAAACTTCAGTGAACTTTAACAGCTAAAATGCCCCATCAAGGTGGAAATTTTAAACCAACATAAACATTTTTGTGTGTGTTATTTTTGGTTACCATAATTAATTTTATCTTGTATGACCCTGAACATGAAAAGAATAAGAGTTCAATGACAAGCATATGATCCTAAATGGAAAATTTACTTGAAAATGTTCCTTTGAAATCTGTGGCAATTTACATCACAATCCTATGTAAACAATTTCATTTCATATGAGAGCCCTAGCTCTTATTCTCATAAATCTGTCACATTTAAGGCCAGCAAATCTAATATTCAAATTGAGGATAAACAACAACAGGACCCAAAAGTACTATCTTGACATTTGTTTTGCCGTGTTTCAGTGGAAGCTTAAAGAATATGAAATGGATGGAAAATGTAGTGTTAAGGCAATAAATCCCAATGTTAAATTTCTATTTTAGGGTAACTCAGTCAGCATATTAAGCTATTAGTTTAAGGTGGATTTAATAATATATACTAGATGCAGCATTAAAAATTATACTTATACTAGTATTATAAAGAAACCAACTAATCTTCCTCTATAGGTCCATTTTTAAAAAATATATTTTTATTGATTTTAGAGAGGAAGGGAGAGAACACATCAATGATGGGAGAGTATCATTGATCAGCTGCCTCCAGCACACCCCATACTGGGGATCAAGCCCACTACCTGGGCATATGTCCTGTCTTGGGATACAACCACAGCCTCCTGGTTCACAGGTCGAAGCTCAACCGCTGAGCCATGCTGACCGGCCTCTACAGGTCCATTTTAATAACATGAAGGCTGTCTCTTTGTTGCACAGAAATCACATTGATATACATTTAACTGTTGGCCAAGTATCAGGAATGCCTCAAATGTCAAATGCTAGTGAAACAAATGACCTAGGAAGCCCTTAAAAAACTAACCTCTATGCTTCTTCCATCCTACAACAGCTATTCTAATTGGGAGGCAATTAAATATTTAAAAATTAAAAGAAAAAGATGACTTGGGGGCCTTTTATAAACTACAGAACCTCAGGATCTGCTCTTCAAGAGTCTAGTTCAATGCATTTTGTGTAAGGTCCAAGAATCCACATTTTAAAAAGTTTTCCAAACACACTATAAAATATAAGAAAACAAAAATCAAGTATAACTGGGGTCACAGATCCTATGAAAGCCTTGTTTAGAACAACCTTTACTATGTGCTGTTCTTCATGTGCCAACTATTCCAGCTCTAGGACAAGACGGATCCAAAGCCCCCCAACACCTGGACAATGTGTACCTTAGTTTTATTGACATTTCTCATTCTGTTGGAAACAGACCTCTTTGTGAAAGGTACTAAAGAAGCATAAATCCTACCTGGTCATAGAAACCTGTAATATTCTGGTATTCTCTTAGCTAGGAAAACCCCCATATCATCTTGACCAGTCCATGTTCTCATTTAAAAAGGGAAATTAAGGTTAAGAAGTAAAAGGAGTCTTCCCTAAGGAGCCTCAATTAATGAAAGACTTTCTTTAATTTGCTGTGTAACTCTGCTTTATGATTTTGTAAGAGTCTATTTAGGTTTTCATCTATCAGGAAGTAGGTTCTCTAGGGAAGTAAAAGATCCATGAAAGTGGATACTTTTCAAACTAAGACATAATTTTCCTTTGTCTGCAGGCTTCTGTGAATTTCAGACAGAGTTTTGTGCCTGAGTAGGCAGTGCTGTTCTGATGATTATATCCAGTGCTATTTCCCTGATGGGGCAAGTCAATGTCCTTAGGGCAAGTGGTAGTGGAAAATTCTTACTCTTGCCAAGGAGATGTTCTGCAATTTTTTCCTCCAGAACCTTTCTTCCCTGTCTCTTGGGTTCAACAGTGTAATAAAATAATTAATTCTGTTACAAACATTCCATTTGTTTAACATTTGACACTTTTCAAACTCAGCTCTTGGCTTCTTAAGTCCTTAGATTTTTAACCTGCTATCACAAGAGAGAGAGAGAGAGAGAGAGAGAGAGAGAGAGAGAGAGAGAGAGAGAGAGATTCACTCTGGATAAAATCTTCAATGTATACTGTATGCTATGTTACCAAGAACGCAAGTAAAAGTTAAAGGAAATTATTACTTTGTCACATTTTAGAACTGCACACAAGCTTTATCTTAAAATCTAGGAAGGAGTGTTTATAACCCATGGTACTTAAACACTGTTTGTAACTATGTTGAAAATAAATACTGGTGTTTGTTAAAATCAGTAGAAAAGGCCTTTTTATAAATTGGTTTTATGTAAAAAAAAAAATCTAATTTATTGGGTAACAAATTCCACCAAAGTTATTCAAATTTTGTCTAAAAGAAAACTACACGTAAGATTAGAAATTACTTTCTAAATACCACTATAGTTTTTTAGTTTAAATGGGTCCCAGAAAAAGCAAGTCATAATACAATTAACCTAAATTACTTAAACATTTAACTATGACTCAAACATTTTCACTATGCTTCCAATGTGAGCCATAAATTTTGCAGACACGTAGAGTGAATGAAATCCTTTACTTGAGAAGCCCCACTTGCGTACTTTAAAACTATTTCCAGGCCTCAGCACGAGCAGAGAAGGAACATTACAAATTGCCATAATATATTGTTTGCTTCCAATCTGAGTTTTTTGTGGTGGGGGTTGGAGGGATACTATCTATGATGAGACTCATTTTTAAAAAAACACATGATGTGATAACATAATCCTGTTTAAAATCGATCAATAGGCCCTGACTGGTTTGGCTCAGTGGATAGAGCATCAGTCTGCGGACTGAAAGGTCCCAGTTTCGATTCTGGTCAAGGGCATGTACCTTGGTTACAGGCACATCCCCAGTAGGGGGTATGCAGGAGGCAACTGATAGATATTTCTCTCTCATTGATATTTCCAACTCTCTATCCCTCTCCCTTCCTCTCTGTAAAAAATCAATAAAATATATTTTTTAAAAATCGCTCAATAGCTTCTTTCTTACTATACTTGAAATAAAATTGGCATTGGCCCTGAGCAAGAATGGCATGCAAATTCGTGAAGCATTATATATCTTGTTACAGAAAAGTTTCTGAACTGGGCCAGTTCAACCCCTTCTTAAGCAACCTGTTGGTCCCCTTCTCATCATATTGATGCTGAACTTAGTGTGGACACCCAATTGGCATTGCACACCGCAACCCAGAACTCAGGCTCAAGCACTCTTCCTGCCTCAGTATTCCTGACCCCCAACCCCAACCATCACCCCCACCTGGGACTACAGACACGTGCAAACATTCCTGGCTAAAGTTTACCTTAACCTTGGTTTATGACACCCTTCATGACTCAATTGCAGCTTACTTCTTTAACACTCTCCCTTCCCCTCTAAGCTTCAAGCATAGTGGTCTTCAATTCCTCAGAGTTTTTTCTGAGTCTTTACATACCTCTTCTCCTACAAATAGCAAAACTTTCCATGAATTTCAAGGTTAGGTTGGTATCTCTAACTATGTGCCCTCAGAGAGCGGTCCTGTCCATTCCTTTCCGAACATTCAGCACACTGCATGTCTTTCCCACTAGACTAAAAGCTCCATGAAAGCAGAGTCATCAGTCATCACTGACTTCCTAGCCCCCAGCACTGTGCTGGCACACAACGGATGCCAAATAAAATATTTGTCGCCCTAGCTGGTTTGGGCTCAGTGGATAAAATGTTGGCCTTCGGACTGAAGAGGTACCAGATTCTATTCCAGTCAAAGGCACATGTTGGGGTAGCAGCTCAATTCCCAATAGGAGGCATGAAGGAGGCAGCCAATCAATGATTCTCTCTCATCATTGATGTTTCTATCTCTCCCTCTCACTTCCTCTCTGAAATCTAGTAATATATATCTATATGTATTTATACTAGGGGCCCAGTGCACAAAAATTTGTGCACCTGGGGGGTGGGGTGGGGAGGGTCCCCTCAGCCCAGCCTGTGCCCTCTTGCAGTCTGGGACCCCTCGGGGGATGTTCACCTGCTGGTGTGCCTGGTGAGGGGCTGAGGACTGTTTTCAGGCTGCCCACAGTCCCTTCAGGGTTCGGGTCTCTACTGGGGTACCTGGCCAGCCTGGATGAGGGGCTGATGGCTGTTTTCAGGCTGCCCACAGCTCCCATTGACCAAAGGTCCCAGTGAGGCTGGCTGGAATCAGGTTTCTGGGGTTTATTTATCTTCTATAATTGAAACTTTGTTATCTTGAGCAGAGGCCTAGGCAGGTAAGGAAGTCTCCTGTTTGTTTCAGCTCTGTGGCTTCTATAATTGAAACATTGTTACTGTGAGCAGAGCCTCAGCCAGCCTAGGCAGACAGTTGCAACGGAAGCCTGCTGTTTACTGTAGCTCAGTGGCTGCTGGCCTCCATCTTGGCTGGGTTAATTTGCATACAGCCACTCTGATTGGCTGGGAGACGTGGCTTGGCTGGTGGGTATGGCTTAGGTGTCTCCGGGTGATGGTCAATTTGCATATTGCTCTTTTATTAGATATGTGTGTGTTTGTATATATATAGAGTCACTTAATGAAGTACATACAAACATTATTTCTTTAAATAAACAAGCATCAGAGACTTATGCTAATGATCAATCTGAAGAATGTCACAAAGCTAAAGGACTTGTATGCATGCATATAAGCCTAACCAATGGACACAGACAACAGGGGGGTGAGGGCATGAGTTGGGGGGGGGGTAGTTGGGGAGATAAGGTCACATATATAATACCTTAATCAATAAAGGGGAAAAAAAAAAAAAGACTGTCACAAAGCTAGGAATAATGGGAAAAAAAAAAAGAGCCAAAGAGATTTCAGATTCAATTTAGCTGAATGAGGTTTAATAGTGATCGCTGCTAAAAATATATATTTAGACTAAAAACAAACAAAAAACATATGCTAGTAAAAGAATTAGAGATGTAAGGAGAAAGAGCAGGTGTAAGAAAGCCTCTGGGAACCTTAATTGCCCTTCCAGCTAAAGCCCAAGAAGTATCCTTAGGCTGTAAGAGCAGAAGTAAAGTAGAAAAGTGTCCAGAATATCAACCAGACTCCATTTACATAACTGCATTCAAGTCTGGGCACCAAAGAAAGCCACCAAAATAGTAAGGGGTTTGAAAATAATTACATGAAAAACTGAAAGAGCTAATAAGACCAACTTGGAAATAAAGGGTGATGAATTTGTCTCCAACCATCAATAAGCCATCATAAAAAGAGGAATCAGACTTCCATGTGGCTGCAAATTGAAAAACTAATGTATAAAACAGATAAGTATATTTTAGTTCCTTATATGGAATATCCTAACTAATAAAAGTGTAATATTAAAATTAAGCATTTCTTTGGGATGCCTAAGCCACGCCCACCAGCCAATCAGAGTGACTGTATGCAAATTAGCCTAGCCAAGATGGCGGAGGCTGCAGCCCCAGTGTGCAGCTTCTCTTGGGCTGCGGTCTCTGCCATCTTGGGAACCTCTGTCCTGGGAAGGCATCGGGCGCCCTGGGCCTGCCGATGCCTTCCCAGGCAGAAGCCCAGGGGTGGGACCAGCCGGCCGGCCCCGAGCCTCCGTCGTGGGAGGCCATGGGCCACTCAATCGCTTCCCAGGAGGAAGCCCAGGGGTGGGACCAGCTGGCTGCTCTGAAGCTCCGTCCTGGGAGGCCATGGGGTGGCCACCGGATCGCTTCCCAGGTGAATGGCCTCGAGGGTCAATAGGAGCTGTGGGCAGCCTGAAAACGGCTTTCAGCCCCTCTCCCAGGCTTGCTAGGCACCCCAGTAGGGCCCTGAATCCTGAAGGGGCTGTGGCCAGCCTGCAAACTGCCCTCAGCCCCTCACCCTGGCTTACCACACCCCCATGGGGTGAGGGTCTCCACTCGGAACTTGACCAGCCTACAAACAGACAACAACCCCTCACCCAGGCTGGCCAAACACACCAGCAGGTGCACATCCCCAGAGGGGTCCCTGACTGCGAGAGGGCACAGGCTGGGCTGAGGGACCCCTCCCTCCCAGTGCACAAATTTTTGTGCACCGGGCCCCTAGTTTTATAATAAATATGAATAAAAATGGCATAGCTGGTCCTAAGGCAAGTTACCAGTTATTAAGGTGTAAGATAACCACTCATTAGATGCTGTAGAGGTAACCCATCATTAAGCAGGTTAGAGTATACAACATCTGGCATATCTACCAATGTAATTTCTTTATTACAAAAGTAAAGCATGCCTTTAAAAGGTGAAAACCCAGCCATCACTCCCCTCATTCAACAAATAAACATCAAACTGATAACAATACTGATCTTCCAGACCATTCTCTATGGATAACACTTATTAAAACACTAGAGGCCAGGTGCATAAATTCATGAATGGGTGGGGTCCTTTGGGGTGGTCTGTGGAGATCAGGCCCCAGCTTGCACCTCCAACCTCATAGTCCCACAGCCCCACCTGGCACACAGCCTTGGCCTGGTGCTGCCCCCTCAGCTGCTCCACCATCCTGCCTGCAGGGTGATCAATTCGGGCTGCCCCCACACCTCCCTACCTGCCCAGCTTCCTCAGCTCCTGGGAGCCGGGTGGCGGCCCTGCCTCCCACTGCCACCACTGGTCACCATTTGTAGGACGATTGGTGGGGTGACTGGGCCCCTGCTCACACCCTCCTTGGCCTGGTGCTGCCCACTCACCTGCTCCACTATCCCATTGTAGTCCCACTCTCATCAGGGCTTGCAGTGCCTCCACTGCCACCCACTGCCAGCGCTGTGTTGCCAACACCTGCCATGTTCTGTGTCACCCCCGGTGGTCAGTGCACATCATAGCAAGTGGTTGAACTCCCAGTCTCCCAGTCGAATGACCACCCAAGGGGACAATTTGCATGTTAGGCATTTATTATAGGATCAATGAAGCCCTAGCTGGTATGGCTTAGTGCGTCGGACTATGGACTGAGGGGTTCTGTGTTCAATTCCAGTAAAGGGCACATGCTTGAGTTGCACGCTCGATCCCCAATGTGGGGAGTACAGGAGGCAGCTGATCAATGATTCTCTCTCATCATTGATGTTTCTCTCTCTTTCTCTCTCTCCCCCTTCCTCTCTGAAATCAATAAAAAAATATATATATATCTAAACTAATAAAAGCGAAATATTAAAATTAACCGTTTCTCCGAGACAGGGTAAGCCACGCCCACCAGCCAATCAGAGCGGCTGTATGCAAATTAGCCCAGCCAACATGGCGGCCGCCACTCACGGACCTGAGTAAACAGCCCTTTCCATTACGGCAGCAGCGAAAGTGAAGCTGAGCCCTTCAGCTCAGCTCCGATTAAACTGCCTCTAGCGAAACACAGCTTTTTGAAACATTGTAACAATCATAGAATCCTCCAGAGCTGAAGGAAAGAGCAGCTCCAGCCTAACCAGTAAAAATAACAATTGTTTCATTATAGACGCTGCGAGGTGAAGCAGAGGCTTCGTTAGTAGTTAGAAGGCCGCCTTAAAGGAACAGTGTATCAATTACAGTGTATCAAGGAACAGTATCAATTATAGGAGAAAAAACTCCGGAAATCTGTGTCCAGCCGGCCTTGCTGGGACGTTGGGCAATGGGAGCTGTGGGCAGCCTTAAAGC
>PVJC01030806.1:0-20948 GCA_004026665.1 Murina feae
CAGGAGGACTGCTCCGAGCCTCAGATGCGGCTGGGGGCAGGTCCCCAGTGGCCACACACACACACACAGAAGGCGCCTGACAGACTGGGGCCATCATAGAACATCCACTGAGGGGTCCCAGACTGTGAGAGGGCACAGGCCGGGCTGAGGGACTCCCTCCACCTCGAGTGCACAAATTTTTGTGCACCGGGCCCCTAGTGGTATAATAATAGTAGTTATATTATAAAATTGATTTGAGGAATGAATAATAGAATTTATATATTTTTCATTGCACAGTGTCTGGTATATAATGACCACTACGTAAGTATTTTATTTATGATTTTGGTCTTAAAGTTCCTAAGGAAATAGTTTTTTTACAAGTCTGAGAGAGTCTGTTGACTACCTTTCTAAAAGTACAATGCTTATGAAACAAAACCTTCACAATTTTCCTGAACTGGAAACCAGAGGTTACAAAGGTTTCAGTTAAAACCTTTCTTCCCTGGATCCTAATTTTCAAGCTGTAAGACATCTTTCCATACAATCTAATATCTGATTGTGTCTCAACCTAGAAATCTATATCTATAAAATTTTACTGTATTTTGGATCTTATATTAAAATAAAATATTAATTTAAAATTAAAATTATTACATATATAGAATTTAGAAAGCTAGCATATGCTATTTTATTCATTATATTGCATGTATATCAACATTAGAAAGGGGAAATTGTTATGGTTAATTAAACATAATTGTGTGGATATGCAAAAGTTTATTCATAGGAATTGTAAAACTATAAAAAGGAGATTCTAGATACTGAAAAATATGAAATGGTATCTTTTTAAAAAAAACCTCTTTATTGTTGAAAGTATTACACAGGTCCTCCTTTTTTCCTCCTTTAACCTCCTCCATCCTACTTGCATTCTTCCCCCCCACCACCACCAGGCCCTTACCACTCCATTGTCTGTGTCCATGAGTTATGCATATATGCATACAAGTTCATTGGCTGATCTTTTCCCACCCACATTCCCTTGCCTTTCCTCTGAGGTTCAACAGTCTGTTCATGCTTCTATGTCTCTAGTTCTAGTATGTGCCCTGACTGGGGATCCTCCTGACTGAGTTTTTAAAAATGGCATGTTTCTAGTAATTTGTCCCTTTTACCCAGTTTGTGGTTTGTTGGCATAGTTATCATAATATTTTTTTCACAATGCTTTGTATTTCTGTGGCATCAGTTGTTATTTTATCCTTTCATTTCTGATTTTATTTGGGTCCAGTCTCTTTGTTTCTTGATGAGTTGAGCTAAAAGTGAATCAATCTTATTTACCTTTTCAAAGAACCAGCTCTTGTTTTCATTGATCTTTTATATTCTTTTTTAGTCTCTAGTGTTTATTTCTGCTCAGATCTTTATTATTTTCTTCCTTCTACTTGTTCTGGATTTTTCTTGTTTTTCTCTTCTAATTCTTTAAGTTGTAGGGTTAGATAACTTATTATCAGTTTTTTTTATAGGCCTGTAGTGCTATGAACTTCCCTCTAAGGACTGCTTTTGCTGTGTCCCAGAGATTTTGGATTGTTGTGTGTTCATTTTCATTTGTTTCCAGGAAGTCTTTTATTTCTGCCTCGATTTCATTGGTGACCCATTCATTGTTTAATAACATGATATGTGTTTGAGTATATTGGGGTGTTTTTATTGTAGTTGATTTCTAGTTTCATGCCATTGCGATCTGGGAAGATGCTTGATATGATTTCAATTCTCTTAAATTTGTAGAGACTTATTTTTTGCCCTCGTATGTGGTCTATCTTAGAGAATGCTCCATGCACATATAAGAAGAATTTATATTCTGTATCTTTGGGGTAAAATATTCTATAAATATCAATGAAATTCATCTGTTCCAATGTGTAGTTAAGAGTCACTGTTTCCTTGTTGATTTTTTCCCCTAGAAGATCTATCCAGTGATGCCAGTGGTGTGTGAAAGTCCCCTACTATGATTGTACTGTTGTCAATTTCTCCCTTTAAGTTCTCCAGAAACTTATTTATGTATTTTGTTCCTCCTATATTAGGTACATATATGATTACCAGGGTTATATTCTCTTGTTGTATGGATCCTTTTAGTATGATGATATGGCCTTCATTGTCTGCTGTTAGGGCCTTTATTTTGAAGTCTATTTTGTCAGATATAAGTATTGCTACCACTTTTTTTATTTCTATATGCATGGAAAATATTTTCCATCCCTTCACTTTTATTCTGTGTGTAATTTTTGTTCTGAGATCGGCCTCTTATAAACAGCATATATATGGGTCATATTTTCTTATCCATTCAGGTTCCCTATGTCTTTTGATTGGAGCATTTAATGCATTTATGTTTAAAGTTATTATTGATAGGTACTTATTTGTTGTCATTTTTCATCTTTATGGCTGTGTTCCTTATTCCTTTTCTATTTCTTCTGTTTACAACAGTCCTTTTAGTATATTTTGTATTGCTGTTTTGGTGGTAATAAACTCCTTTTTTTTGCCACAAAGTTCCTAATTTCACCTTCAATTTTGAATGATAGCCTTGCTGGATAGAGTAGTCTTGCTTTTCATTACTTTATATACTTCAAGCCACATCCTTCTAACTTTCAGTGTTTCTATTGAGAAATCAGCTGATAGTCTAATGGGAGTTCCCTTGTAAGTAACTTTCTATCTCTCTCTTGCAGCCTTTAAGATTATTTGTCTTTAATGTATGCCATTTTAATTATGATGTGTCTTTGTGTGAGTCTTTTTGGTTTCATCTTAATTGGGACTGTCTGTGCTTCCTGGACTTATATGACTTTTTTCACCAAGGAAGTGAAGTTTTGTGTCATTACTTATTTCAGCATGTTTTCTAATCTTTGCTCAAATTCTTCTTCTTCCAGCACCCCAATTATGTGGATGTTGTTTCGCTTCATGTTGTCTCAAAGCTCCCTTATCTCTCCTCCTACTTTTTAATTTCTTTTCCAGTTGCTGCTCTGATGGGTGTTTTTTCTACCTTGTCTTCTAACTTGCTGATCTTCTTCTAGTCTACTGTTGAATCCTTACAGGGTGTTCTTTTTTACATCTATGTCAATCTTCACTTTCTCTTGATTCTTATTCATGTAGGTGTATTTCTCATTCATCTCCTTTTAATTATGAATTGCTTATAATTCTCACTCAGATGTTTGAGCATCCTTATACCTATTACTTTGAATTCTTTATTTGACAAATTACTTGCCTCCATTTCATTTCATTCATTTTCCGGTGATTCCTCCTTTTCTTTAATTTGGAGGTTGTTTCTTTGTTTTTCCATTTTAGCAGTACAATAGTCTGGGGAGCCCAGTGAGGAAGGGGAGTTTGCAGTGGTAGGTCTGTGTATTCAGAGATGACTAGTCCCACTGGATCACAGCTGTTCATCAGATCTTCTGGTGGCACCAGGTTAGGTGCATCCAGTTTCTGTGTCTTACCGGTACATCTTAGGGGGAGGGGTGTCAGATCAAATCTACCAGGCAGTGTCAGGCAGTGGGGCCATTTGCCCAGGAATGCCAGGTAAGGCACAATGGGTCATGATGACAGTCCATGTGTCTGAGGGCATTGGGTTATGGTGGAAGGGATGGGTGCACCACATCAAGATGATGGGTCCAGCTGTCCAGGGGCACTGGGTTAGGTGTGCTGATTTTGGACAGCATGTCCCTGTGTCCAGACTGGACAGATGTCAGGGTGGTGGGGCAGGCTTGGCACTCTGCTCACAGAAAGGTTGGGTCAAGCTGGGCACTCTGCTGCTGAAGGGATCTCAGTTGGGTGTTTCATTCACTGAATGGCAAGACCACCCTGCCACTCTGCTGTGGAAGAGGCTAGGCAGGTCGGGTGCCCTGTTCAAGCCATCTGGACCTCAAAGGTGCACAGTTCAGGCTAACTGAGCTGGTGTGACTAGTCTGTGTGCCTGGGAACTTCAGGGCTCAGCAGTGAGGATGCAAACATCCGTCAGTGGCCTAAGGGCACTTGGGCAGGGTCACTCCCCTAGCCCTCTCCCACTGTGGCTCCCTCATAATGGCCCACTCCCTGCTGAAGTGGAGAGATGTGTCTGCCAGACAGCAGCTGCAGTGGCAGTTCCTCCGACTAGAGTGCCCCAGTTACTCCCCTAAGATCTTGCTCTTACAAACAGAAACTCTCCCACACTCACACATGCACACACTCTCTCTCTCACACCCTCACCCACTTACACACTCACCCTCACTCCAAATCTGCTCTAATCCTTCCATATAGTCTAGATTTTCTATTAATAATCAGTGCACTTATTGTCTGAGGCATCTGCTGAGGCAAGGGCAGTTTGGAACAATCATTAAACAAATGCCTTGGAAGAGCTTATGCTCCATATTTTTGCCTTCCCCTCTTCCTTCTTGCTCTAAAAACACTGCAAAGCTATAGATTACTGAGAAATTAAACATCAAGTTGCCCAGCAGACAGAATAAGGGAAGACTACAATTCTCCAAACTTCTGCTAATGAAGGATTCCAGGATTCTTAGACATTATTCAGTGATAAAGCACAGAATCAGTGATGCAGCATAGATGGTACTGACTGAATCTGGAACTTCTTTTTTTAAATATGTTTTTATTGCTTTTAGAGAGAGAGAAAGAGAGAGCGATAGAGAGATAGAAACATTGATGAGAGAGAAGCATCAGTATCAATTGAATGACTTCTGTATGGTCACTATTGGGGATCGAGCCCACAACCCAGGCATGTGCCCTAACCAGGAATCTAACTAATGACCTCTTGGTGCATAAGTTGATGCTCAACCACTGAGCTACACCAGCTGCACTAAATCCAGAGATTCTTGAGGGTAGAGAATGTGTGATTCATCACTCATCATAGCTGCAGTACTAGAACTGTGCCTGTTATATTGAAGGCAAAAATTAAATTCTGACAAAAGTGCTTGCATGTATGAATTAATTCTATTTTTCATTTTATATTATAACTAGAGGCACGGTGCACAAAAATTTGTGCACTCATGGGGTCCCTCAGCCCGGCCTGTACCTTCTCACAGTCTGGGAACTCTCAGGGGATGTTCACCTGCTGGCTTAGGCCCACTCCCCGGGGATTGGGCCTAAGCTGGCAGTCAGACATCTCTCTGGCAGCCTGGGAGCCCTCAGGTGATGTCCACTTGCTAGCAGGGAGCAGGCCTAAGCTGTAGTCTGACATCCTTAGCCCTGCTGAGGAGGTGGGAGAGGCTCCCACCACCACCGCTGTACTAGCAGCCATCAGCCTGGCTTGTGGCTGAGCAAAGCTCCCTCTGTGGAAGCACACTGACCACCAGGAAGCAGCTCCTGCATTGAGCGTCTACCCATTGGTGGTCAGTGTGTGTCATAGTGACCAGTCATTCCCAGTCATTCTGCTGTTAGGGTCAATTTGCATATTACCCTTTTATTGTATAGGATACTCAGTATTTTCTTTTGATATTTTTTTTTCTACTAAGAAAGGCTTACTTTATATCAATTCTCTAGTATAAAATGGGGGAATTAAGATATAGAACAGTGTTAATAAAATGTATGATGTAATTTTTTTCTGCAAGAGAAGTGCTACAAATTTGGCTTGATGCTTCTGAGTAGATTGGATTATCTAAATATGGGTCTTTATAGGCACTAACTTATAACATCACATGACCCTGGATAAAAGACAATACTCTCTCAATCTTGTTTCCTATTTGCATGCTCCAAAGAGGATTGGTCTTTAAATAAGATCATGTACAATCAATCAACTATTGATTATATTAATGTACCATTATAGTATAGAAATGTGCAATTGTTTCACAACACTTTGGGACAAATACTTTATTTGTGTATATCAAATTAATCTGGCTTCATGCCCTCACTGGTCAAGATTGTGTGAATTTCAATCTGAGTGTTTTTAGGGCTCTTCCACCTCCTTAGATAGAGTCTTTAATAGTCATATCATACAATCATATGTATATTCTTTTTCTTCCACCCCTAAATTTCTTACACAAAAGGCCATATACATTATACAATATTACACATCGTGTCTTTAAATTTTTAACCTACCTCCTGAGATCCTTCCACATCAATGTGCAGAACTTGCCCTCATTCTTCTTTATAACCTCTTAGTATTCCATTTAGTAGTTGTACCAGAGTTCATTTAACAAGATTCCTATCATTTTTAAAATTCTGCAATTGAAAATAATGCTGCAATATATATTGTGCATGTGTAGAAATTTTATTTCATATATTCTAATGTGTCTACAGAATAAAAAGTTTTAAATTTATTTTTAGTGTTACGAGTACTACATATGTCCCCCATTTTCTCCCCTGTGCCCCCCTCCACCTGGCTCCTGCTCCACCCTAGGCCTTCATTGAACTATTGCCTGTGTCTGTAAGCTATGCATATATGCATATTAGTTCTTTGGTTAATCTCTTCCCACTCCCCTTTCCTCTGAGATCTGTCAGTCTATTTCATGCTTCCATGTCTCTGAACCTATTTTGTTCAACAGTTTATTTTGTATCTACAGATTAAATTCTTAAAAATGAGAGCATTGTGTCAAACAGCAATTAAATTTACAGACTTTATAAATATTGACAAATCACCCTATATTGGATCTTTACCAGCAGTGTAGAAGTGCCAGTCTTCAGTATGAAGATGTAAAACTATTGAGCCAGTTTCTTTTCTATTTATTTACATCTTTATATTTTTAGTGTTTATATAAATATACATATTATATATATAATTATTCTTAATTTTTAAAATTATTGACACTACTACAGATGCCCATGGGCTTCAAATTTGAGGATAGCCTTGAGTTTCAGTAGATAGTATACTTACTCCCTAGATAGTATACTTGGATTCAGGTCCTTGCTTTTCATTACTTTGACTACTTCATGCCAAACCCTTCTGTCCTGATGTGTTTCTGTTGAGAAATCTGCTGGCAGCCTTATGGGAATTCCCTTGTAGGTAACTATCTCTCTCTTGCTGCTTTTAAATTTTTCTCTTTATCTTTAACCTTTGGCATTTTAATTATTACAGGTTTTGGTGTGGGTCTTTTTGGGTTCATCTTGATGAGACTCTGTGTTTTCTGAACTTGTGTGACTTTTTCCATCACCAGGTTAGGAAATTTCCTTCAAATAGTTTATCCCTTGCTCACATTCTTCTCATTCTAGTATATCCTGTCATGAGAATGTTACATTTGATGTTGCCCAACGTTTCCCTTAGACTATCCTCATTAAATTTTGTTTTTGTTTATTGTTTTTGCTTCTCTGTTTGGGTGTTTTTTTCTACATTGTCTTTCAAATCACTGATTTGATCCCCTGCTTCATCTAGTTTCCTTTTAATTATTTCCAGTGTAATCTTGATTTCAGATATGGTATTCTTATTTCTGACTAGTTCTTATTCATGGTTTCTATATTTGTTTGTTTCCTGCTGTTGTAGTTCCCAATAACTTCCTTATAATTCTATGTTCCTTGAGCATTCTTATAACTATTACTTTGAACTCTGTATCTGATAAATTGCTTCCCTTCATTTCACTTAGCTCTTTTTTTTCCTGGAGATTCCCCTTGATCTTTCATTTGGGGCCTGTTTCTTTGTTTCCAAATTTTGGTTGTCCCTTTGTGTTTGTTTCTATGTATTAAATAAACCTTCTGTAACTCCCAGTGTTTCTTATTTAATAGGTGCCCTGTGGGTCTGATTGGCACAGTCTATTTGATCTCCTCATGTTCTAGGAATATCCCTGCTGTGGGATATGTGGAAGGGAGTAGAGTTCAGGATGGTAAGAGCACAGTAGCCTGTGAGCATGCAGACTGTCCTGCCAGAGAAACAGCCTGACCCTGACTTAAATTGGACTTGCTCAAGTACAATGGGCAATGACCTTGCTTCCCAGCCTTCCTTCATATGCAAGTAGTCCCTTCTTAGTCCACTTCCAACACACTAACTTTAAAGGCTCTCTTTTAATGAGAACTCTTCCTCCACACTATGAAGAAGGCTGGGCCAGCCTATAGAAGATATAGTTGCCAACTGAGAGCCAGTACCTGTGGACAGACAGATAAGGGAGCACCCGTTGAATTACCAGCTTACTGGAGGTGCACAGGTGACCTCAGTTGAGACCAGAAATACTCAAAGGATTCTCCATCAGAGTGTGGATATGAATTGTGAGCAGATAAAATGGGTGTCTCAGTCACTAAGTCATGGAAGGACTTTTATTGCATCAATATAAAAATTTACCCCCAGCCTGTGTGACTCAGTGTTGAGCATCAACCTATGAATTAGGAGGTCACCCTTCTATTCCTGGTCAGGGCATGTGTTTGGAATCCTGGCTCAGTCCCTAGTAGGGGGCATGCAGGAGAAAGATGATCAATGATTCTCATCATTGATGTTTCTCTTTCTCCCTCTCCCTTCCTCTCTGAAATCAATAAAAAATACTGATATAAAAATTTACAATAAGATATAATTGTAAAATATATTTATCTACATAAAACCATCATATGCAAATTGACCAAGTGGTGGAATGACTGGCAGAATGACTGGTTGCTATGATTCACACTGACCACCAGAGGGCAGATGCTCAACATAGGATCTGCCCCCAGCCTGCAGGCCTTGATCAGCTGTGGCATAGGGGGACAGGGCTGGTGAGTGGGCAGAGCCAGGTCAGCCAAGGTGGGTGTGAGCAGGGGCTCTGATCACCCTGCTGGTTGCCCCACAGATTGGCCCTGATCACTGGCCAGGCTTAGGGACTCTACCCATGCATGAATTTTGTGCACTGGGCCTCTAGTATTATATAATATGGTAGAAAGGGAAAGACAGAAGTACATAGCATGGGAACTTTTTCTCAAATATGGATAAATGATATCAAGGCAAAGAAAAACTCAATTTGGGTCAGCTGGGTTTGAAAGGTGCTCCCTTTTTATTCAAATTTCTAGCTAAAAACAAATGATCTCAGGAGCTGTCTTAATTTAAGGTGCCCCATATTCAGTCTTCTGCAGAAAAATTCACTGATTTGTATACAGGACCAGAGGATTTCATCCAAATTCAAACAACTTAGAATGTTATTTATTAGTGGGTTAGTGCAGGACATAAAGCAAAGGAAGGTCAAGTGTGATTCTGAATATCCCAATCAGAGTATAATTGAGGAGAAGTCACATGGAGGTAATTTGTGTGCAGGTTTTCGTATGCGCTAATAATACCCTCCCACCACCCCAAAACAGCTGCTTAATCAGATGTTTTGTTCCTTTTACTCCCTTTTTCCTTCTTAATATCTAACTAGCTGCCTACTCAAACAGTTTCACAGCCATTATGGGTGGAAGATTTATTAAATGAATGTCAAGAAAATTTAAAACTAAATGCAGACATGAGTTTAGAACTTAAATTAGATCACATAAAATATAATTATTCCTTAATGAGCCAGATTCTGTCAATTGCTAGTAGAAAATAAGAAGCTTTGCAACTAACTGCTGTATTTCTCTCAGCTTCTGAAAAAGTTTATTTTAAAACTCATGTCTTGAGTTTAATTCAGAAAACAACATTAAGAATTTGGGACACCTGTTATTCAATGTGAAAATCTCCTTTTCCATTTCATTTCTTATAATGCCAGTGGGAACTCTAAATGTAATTTTATTTCCATGACTGACCAACTCCATAATTTATGTGGAACCAAGCTGGAGTTCTATATTTAACTTCCACTGACTCTATAGGGAAATGCTTTGAAAACACTGTCTTCAGAATGTCACAAAAATAGACCTCTGACAGCATATGCACAGCTTATAATTATCCCACACTTATTGTATATCCACATATAAAATGTTACACTGAGATTTGTATGGAGAGGGGGAAAACATTGAGCATTATTTAGGCTTCTATAAAACCATTGCTTTTTACCAACATTGGTTCAAATAACTAAAAAGAAGCCCCACTGGAATGTTTCTTAGATAAGGGAAGAGAGAGGAGCTATGCAGAAAATTGGCTGTAAAGCTTTGACCAAATCCAGTGGTTCTCAACCTGTGGGTCGTGACCTCTTTGGGAGTCAAACAACTCTTTCAGAGGGGTTGCCTAAATACATCCTGCATATCAGATATTTACATTACTATTCATAGCAGTAGCACAATTACAGTTATGAAATAGCAATGAAAATAATTTTATGGTTGGGGGTCACTACAACATGAGGAACTGTATTAAAAGGTGGCAGCATTAGGAAGGTTGAGAACCACTGAGTCCTAATCAGATATGATCTAGTAAGGGCAATGCACTCAGTTCCTTAAGTTGAGTCTCCTTTGTCAGAAATGAGGCACACTGAAGCCATTTAACTGGGTATAATATGGTATTATGTTGACCATCTTAGTTTCCTGAAACTAATATAATTCTGATAAAATAGCTCTAATTTATTGAGTGCATTCAATTAATTAATTCTTGAAATACTAGAGGCCTGGTGCACAAAATTGGTGGTTCCTTAGCCTGGCATGTGCCCTCTCGCAGTCCGGGATCCCTTGGGGGATGTCCAACTGACAGCTTAGGTCTGCTCCCCATGAGGAGGGGGCCTAAGCTGTCAGTCAACATTCTTAGTGCTGCCGCAGAGGCAGGAGAGACTCCTGTCACCGTCACTGCGCTTACCAGCCATGAGCCCAGCTTCTGGCTGAGCACACTGACCAGCTCTTGTGTAGAGCATCTGCCCCCTGGTGGTCAGTGTATGTCGTAGCAATCGCAGTCATTCCACTGTTCAGTCTATTAGTATATTAGCCTTTTATTATACAGGATTTGAAGAATGAGAGGATCAAAGAAGTCAGTTGTTTGAAATCCCACAAGGGATAGTTGAATGAGCCAGGATCCAACCCAAGGTAGTGAAATGGAGAACCAGCTTTTTATCCCTATGCATCACACCGGTTTTGCTTTGGTTTTGTCAAATATGAATCCTGTTTTGTTACTCATGATGTTAAAAAATCACCACATGGTTGTAAGTTTCCAGAATTTGCCCAAGACGTGTTGTTACTTTTTAGCCTCAGTTATTACAATCTGTGCATCTCCCTTCCTCCCTTCCATACCCCTGTCCAAAGAAAACCCCCAACTCTCCACCAGGGAAGCCTCATGAATTCTGGATAGACCACAACAAAGTAAAAAGGGACCTTGAGAGTTAATCTGCACCAAAAGAGTCAGCAGAGGAATTTTGAGCCCTATAGACAGAAGAGTATGTAATACTTCAGAACCCACTTAACTTGTTCTTCAGTTCATAAGCCAGATGAATAGGTTTTTTTGCTTTGCTTTTTCCATAAAGGTGCATGCTTTAATTGCTTTAATAAATTAACTTTTCACAATGCAGTTAAGATCTCTCATATAAATTCATTTGTATGAGCAGACAAGAATTGAGGTTGGGAACAGCCCTCTCCTACTGAATTAGGAGGCTGTCTAGTAACACCTCTCTAGTGTCAGTGAGAGGTACCTCCAACAATTACATGGCAGTTTTTTATTTGTAAATTGTCAATAATAACTATTTTGTGCTAAGGATATGATGATGGTGTGGACGCTTGTTGGAATACTTACTCCTTGATCCTACTCAACTATGCCAACTGTTGGGTGTACGGGGCCTCATATGCTGGGTATTAGATAAAGAAGACGTGAAAGTAAATTGGTATATGTAGGATAGACTTTACTGTAGACCAAGCATGTCAAACTTAAAGGCTAACATCGGTCAAATAAATGAGGCATGCGGCCCGCAGGCTGCAAGTTTGACATGCTTGTTCTAGACCAAGTAGCCATTGCTAATAAGGAGACATCAGACAAAACAAGTCTTCAAAGTAGCCTCACAAAGAGCAGCTGCAGCAAACATAGGAGCTATTGTGAACAAAGCAGCCTGACCAAGAAGCTGCCACCAGTTGGTCAGTAACACATCTTCATACCAACCTAGACAAAAGAGGCTTCTTACCATATAGTGACATTAGTATTTGGATTATAGACAGGTATGCCTTGGTAGTGCATACAGTAAGATTGCTGTGTCCTTGTTTTTCCAGCTGCATGTGGCAAATTGGCTTTGAAAATCCAGAGTACTCTGAATAGGGCTACCACACTCCAATTGGCCTTGAACATGTGTTGTACTCTGATTAGGGTTCTCATAGAGCTAAAAAAAATATTTTTTATTCTAGATGGGCTAATGATTAAATTAACAGAGATGAATTAACAAGAGAAAATGTACAAAGCTTATTATGGATGTACATGCCAGGGGTGTCATAGAAAATCAAATTAATCTTGTACTTGGAGTCAATAAGACTCTGTAATGCATTGGACAGTTGAGGTTTATATGCCATTATGGAGAAAGGATAAAGCGGGCAGAGGTCTAAAATTTCAAAGGAAATAGTCAATTTACAGGTAGCTGAGGAAGAGCAGAACACTTGAGGCAGGTGCATTTTTGCTAGGCAATCCAGAAACAATGGGGCATGAGGGTGAGGGAAGCCTGGACCTTTCTTATGTAACTAGAGGTCTGGTGCACAAAAATTTGTCCCTCAGCCTGTCCTGTGCCCTCTCACAGTCTGGGAACCCTTGGAGGATGTCTACCTGCTTGTTAGGCCCACTCCCCAGGGGATTGGGCCTAAGCTGACAGTCAGACATCACTCTAGCAGCCCAGGAATTTTTGGGGGATGTTCACTTGCCAGTGGGGAGCAGGTCTAGGCTGCAGTTGGACATTCTTAGCATTTCTGAGGAGGCAGGAGAGGCTCCCACCACCACCGCTGTACTGACAGCCATCAGCCTGGCTTGTGGCTGAGTAGAGCTCCCCTTGTGGGAGTGCACTGATCATCAGAGGAAGCTCCTACATTGAGCTCCTGCCCCCTGGTGGTCAGTGTGTGTCATAGTGACCAGTCATTCCCAGTCATTCTGCTGTTAGGGTCAATTTGCATATTACAATTTTATTATATAGAATAGAGGCCTGGTGAATGGGTGGGGGCTGGCTGGTTTGCCCTGAAGTGTCCAAGATCAGTGTGGGAGGTACCTCTGGGGTTTCTGACCAGCCTGGGTGAGGGGCTGAAGGCCGTTTTCAGACTGGCCACACTCCCTTCAGGGTAGGGGTCCCTGCTGGGGTGCCTGGCCAGCCTGGTGAGTGGCTGAGGGCTGTTTTCAGGCTTGCCACAGCCCCTTCAGGTGGGGGTCTCTGCTGGGGTTCCTGGCTAGCCTGGGTGAGGGGTTGAATGCTGTTTTCAGGCTGGCCAAGCCCCCAGCCACCCAAGCTCCCATCAAGGCTGGCTGGAAGCAGGTATTTGGGGTTTATTTATCTTCTATAATTGAAACGTTGTTGCCTTGAGTGGAGGCCACAGCCTGCCTAGGCAGGCAGCTTCCTCCATCACCAAGGCAACAAAGCCTCCTGTTTGCTCTAGCTCTGTGGCTGCCGGCTGCCATCTTGGTTGGGTTAATTTGCATATAGTCGCTCTGATTGGCTGGTGGGTGTGACTTGGGATGTAGCAGAGTGATGCAATTAGCATATTACTCTTTTATTAGATTAAATGCTAAGGTGAATATGCTAAGATTCCTTTCCTGGAACAGGCCTTTCCATCTTAAATCTCTTTTAAAAAGAGGTAAGGTCAAAAGTTCTTTCTGAGTCTTTTGTTTCTTAATAATTTGCTTACAATCAATATCACATTGGGGTGATAATTTTGGGGTGGCAAAACTTTGGCTTCCTTTTATAGTAATTGAGTTAATATATGTAAAATTATTATGAGTGTTTATTGCATAGTAAGTGCTCATAGTAATATGAACTATTATTATTATCACAACCAATTGCTGAATCTTTGCTCTGTGTTCCTTTATTGGAAAGTACCCATTAAATATATGATAAACATTTAGTTACTTTTAATGTTACTCTGTTTGTGTAGAAATAAGTGATTTCTTCTTCTGAACTCAAACAAAATTTGTTTTCTGTATACTGTCATTTATCGTTATAATAGAGGCCTGATGCACAAAAATTTGTGCAAGAGTAGGCCTTTTTTTCTCTGGCTGCTAGCACCAGCTTCCCTCCAGCACCCAGGACATAGGCTGGCTTCCCTGCAGTCCCAGCTTTGTCAGGAAGAACGTCTGGAATGATGTCCACTCTAATTAGCATATTATCCTTTTATTATTATAGATTTAATTAGACACCCAGCGCACAAAATTCAAGTGTGGGTATGGTCCCTAGGTCCGTTCTTCCATCAGGGCCATCTATCCTGGCAGCCAAACCCATCCCTCTCCTGTTCCTGCTCACCATTGGGTGATTGAAGGGGGAAAGACCAAGAGGTCGCTGTTCCTGCCTGTTTGCCAACCCTGGCCCCACCTCAGGTCACTCTCTGTGTGTGGGCAATGGCGGGCAGAACCTTGGCTTGGCACTGCCCACATCCCCTGCCACACACCCCCAGTTTCCCATTCACTATCAGGCAATGGAAGCCTGCTGGCCAGGGAAAGGGACCGAGAGGTGGTCAGTGCGCCTCATAGTGATTGGTCGATTAGTCGTTCTGGTCGTTCTGCTGTTAGGGTCAATTTGCATATTACCCTTTTATTATATAGGATTTAACATATTAAATGATTATTATCATTATTCCTTAATAAACCAGATTCTGTCAAACCATGGTTGCTCCCTAGAGGAAAAGAAGAAACTTTTTAACTAGTGTGATTTTCTCAGGCTCCTAAAATGAATTTTCATCATTGTGTTGAAAAGGAAAATGGGGGGTCTTGCAATCTAGTTCTGTATCTGGTTAAAACTGTAGTATTACTTCCCCACTCTGACTGACTTGGGTGGAGCTGCAGAGCCTAACCCCAGGGGCCCACCACAGCTGACCTGGGCAGAGCTGCGGAGCATGCCCCCAAGGCCCCGCCAAGACTGACTTTGGCAGAGCTGAGGGGACCCTCAGGGACCGCCACAGGAGGATATATATAGTTCAGAGCCTCCCATGAGTTCAGTTCAGGCTTTGATCCAGAATTCCCCTGGACTAGCAGATCTGTGAAATAAAGGTTAAACTTTCCTTCCTCTGCGTGCTGGCTGGTCATTCTCCTGTGCATTCTGCCACAACATTTGGTGCGTTTTGTCCAAGAAACATCAGTTAAGCTGGCTCTTAGGCCACTGCTAACGAGAGCGTACTTCAGAACACTTGCTTCGGGCTCTGAAACCCAAGGAAGGTTCACCACCAGCACATTTGCTAGTTCCCGAACTTGTGGGGCCCAGAGGGACTGTGGTGACTCTGAGCTCAGGAGACCCAAAAGGGGCAGGAAACACCTTTCTGGGACTTCCCTGGAGGGAAGTCAAAATCAGACATCTAAAACTAAGTTTTTCCCTGAGGAAATTTGTCTGCGTTCTGGCCTGTCCTGTGGGACAGAAAAAGTGTCTGGCCCCTACCTGGGTAATTATTTACCTCAGGATAGCTCAGAACATCTAAAAGAATGGCTGCTAGATGGTGTTCACCAGCTCTGGGATTTCCCGAGAGGGAAGTCAAAAGTCAGACTGGCTAAGGGTCCAAGTCTAGCTTGCCTTTTATAAAGGTAGAATAAAAGCGTTCCTAGGCAGTTTTCTACTGCCTCTGTATCTGTGCAATTGATACTGATTTTGTGAATGCAAACTATTCTGTGGTGTAAATGTGGCACGTGCCAGTGTAAAAGTGTTTGTATGTTTGTTTGTTTCTGTTTTATTTAAAAAAAAAAACCCTTTTATACCTCTCTCAAATTTCCATGGTGACTCAAAGTTTTTAGTGGGGAATGTTATCTGTCTTTATTGTTTAAATATGTCTCTTTGTTGTTTGTTTAAATTGTTTACCTAGTGAAATTTGTTTGTGTTTCTTTAAAAATATGAATGCATTGCTAATCTGAGAAATGTTCATTATTTAATCTGTCTTAAGGCATCTTGTAAATCCTGTATTAATCCTGTAAATCCTGTCTTCCCTAAACTAAAGACACTTGGGAGTAAATGATTTGCATTTTGCCCCCCTAAACAGGTTAAATAGTTTATGTCAATGTGCTCAGGGAGACTGATAGCAGAAATCTGATTAGTGTCATTGGTTGTCCACACCCAAAGACAAATGAAGTTAGAAAAATAAGCCTTATTTTGATTAGTTCTTTTATTCAGGTATTTTTTAAAGAGGAGGCAACCTGGTCCCTCCCTGCAACATGGGTAATAGCTCCTCCTCAAACTCTACTGTCTTAGAATGTATGTTAAGGAATTTTAAAATGGGGTTTATTGGGGACTATGGTGTAAAACTAGTCCCCTGGAAGTTAAAAAAGATGTGTGAAATAGACTGGCGAAAGAAAGAAAGAAAGAAAGAAAGAAAGAAAGAAAGAAAGAAAGAAAGAAAGAAAGAAAGAAAAGAAAAGAAAAGAAAAGAAAAGAAAAGAAAAGAAAAGAAAAGAAAAGAAAAGAAAAGAAAGAAAAGAAAGAAAAGAAAAGAAAAGAAAAGAAAAGAAAAAGAAATAGACTGGCCATCTTTTGGAGTAGGGTGGCCACCAGAGGGCACATTGGATGTCTCCACAATCAGAAATGTTCACAAAATTATCACAGGAGCCCCAGGTCATCCTGACCAGTTCCCTTCTATTGGCCAGTGGCTAGGAATAGCAGAGCTTAAGCCACTTTGGATCTGGTTTTGTGTATATAAGGAAAAAGGGCAGATCCCTCAGAAGGAGAATTAGCTTCCTATTCTGCAGGAACCCCCTGAGGAAGCCCTGCCAGTTCTACCACCTCCACGCATGCCTCAAGCGGTACCCAGTGCCCCCTTGCCTAGCCAGGGAAGCTTATATACACCACTTCCTTCTATCTCCCCGCAATGGACTCTCTAGAGCCAGTTGGATGACCTTTGCGCTCAGCTGATCAGGAACCCAAACCACTCTTGGTTTCTCAAATGCCTCCCTGAGAAATGTGGGTCCTCATATAATTGGAGAAAATGGGACCCCACAAGAGAGGGAATAGTCTTTTACTACCAACCTTTCACTACAATCGATCTCTTAAATTGGAAGCATCATACTCCTGCTTATTTCTAAAAACCTGAAGCCATAGTTGACCTTCTGGAGTCAATTTTTTAAACCCATAAGCCAACCTGGGTTGACTGAAAGCAGTTCCTTCTCATGTTTTTTTTAACACTGAGGAACACATGAGAATAACAGAAGCTCAGAAATGGCTCCAGACCCAGGCCCTGCCAGGAACATTAGACACAGACAGATGGGCCAGGAGATTCAACTAGATGTGGAACCCAGATAGGACCCAAATTCAGGGCATGGGAGGGCCAGGTTAGAGAGATATCAGCTGGCCTTCCTCCCAGGGCTCTGGGCTGGGGCCAAGAAGCCCACTAATATGGCCAAGACTCTGAGGTTTTCCAGAGGCCTCATGAAAGTCTAGCAGTCTTTTATGAGAGACTCTGTGAAGCATCTAGAGTTTACACTCCTTTTGACCCAGAGCCTCAGAGAATCAAACTGTGGTCAATGAAGGCTTTGTTAGTCAGGCTCAGCCAGACATAAGGAGAAAGCTACAGAAGCTTGAAGGATTTTCAGGAAAGAATGCAACCAAGCTACTAGAAGTAGAAAACAAGGTTTTCATTAATCGGGACAATGTGGCTAAAAAGGAGGCTAAGGAGAAACGAAAAAAGAAAATGACCCTGATTGCTGCAGCTGTTATAGGAGCTAGGTTCCAGAAAAGGAAAGGGAAACAGCAAGGAGCCAAGTCAGGAAAAGGAAGAATGGATCTTAAATGGGACTAGTGTGCCTATTGTAAAGAATTAGGACACTGGAAAAATGAATGTCTGAGCTACCAGAAGAAGCAGGCAAGGCCATACAAACCACCCACCAGAGCCACCTGAGGCAAACCTCATCAGACTGGCAGCAGGTGATTCCAACTAGGACAGACTGGCCTCTTTCCAACTGGGCCCCCATGAGTCCAGAGTCAAAATGAACATCAAGGGCCAGACTGTGAACTTTATGGTTGATACAGGGGCAGAGCACTCAGTAGTTACTCAGAAAGTAGTTCCCTTCTCAGAAGGGGAAGTCACCATTATCAGAGCTATCGGAACCACATCCACAGACCATTCTAATGTCAGTTAGGTGGCTACCAGAAGGTTCATGAATTCCTGTACTTGCCAGATTTCCCAGACCCTCTAACGGGCAGAGAGACCCTTTAGCCAAAATGGAAGCAGAAATCACCTTTGCCCTGGATGGCTCAGCACAACTGCACTTAGGTGAGGAGACCTCTCCAATGATCCTCTCTTTAGCAGTGCCCAGGGAGAAAAAATGAAGAGCCCTGATGGGTTTGGCTCAGTGGATAGAGCATCGGCCTGCAGACTGAAAGGTCCCAGGTTTGATTCCAGTCAAGGGCATGTACCTTGCTTGCTGGCACATCCCCAGTAGGAGGTGTGCAGAAGGCAGTTGATGGATGTTTCTCTCTCACCGATGTTTCTAACTCTCTATCCCTCTCTCTTCCTCTCTGTAAAAAATCAATAAAATATATCTTTAAAAAAATGAAGACTTTATACCTCCCATTCAAAGAGGCTGAACTAGAGAAGGAATTCCCGCTGGTCTGGGCAGAAGGCAATCCCCCAGGCCTGACTAAGAATCACACCCCAGTGCTAACTGACTTGAAGCCTGGGGCACAGACTGTTAACCTTCGCCAGTATCCAATTCCAAGGAATGCACGCCTAGGTATCCAGGGCCACCTAGAATGATTGCTTAAATGGGGACTTTTTAAGCGGTGCCAGTCTCTATGGGACACCCTTGTCATACTTGTCAAGGAGCCTGGGACCAATAATTACCTCCCAGTACAAGACCTGTGAGCTGTTAATGAGGCCGTTATAACCCTGCATTCAGTGCTTCCAAATCCATACACCCTTCTGGGACTCACTCCGTCAGAAGCAGAATGGTTTACAAGTCTAGATCTAAAAGATGCCTTTTTCTGCCTTTAGCTGGCACCCCCCAGTCAGCCCCTATTTGCCTTTGAGTGGCAAAACCCAACCATAGGGGCTAAGGAACAGTTCAGCTGGACCAGACTGCCACAAGGGTTCAAGAACTCCCCAACTCTTTTTAGTGAAGCACTAGCAACAGATTTGTCCAAATTTCCAGGACAGGACATGGGGTGCATTCTACTCTAATATGTAGACAACCTCCTACTGAATAGCTCCACGCAAACTGGGAAGGAACGTGAACACTTCTAAGACTCTTAACTGAAACAGGTTACCAGGTGTCCAAAAGGAAGGCTCAGATCTGTTAGAGGGAAGTCAAATACCTAGGTTTCCAATTACCTAAGGGAAATGAAGACTAGAGACTGAAAGAAAACAGGCAGTATGGGCCATATCAGTCCCCAGCACCTGGCGACGGATGCGGGAGTTCCTAGGGACAGCAGGGTTCTGTCGAATTTGAATCCTGGTATTCTCAGATCTAGCTAAGTCCCTCTATAAAGCCTTAGAAGGAAAGGAAAAGGCACCCATTAGCTAGGGTCCTGAACAGGAAAAAGCCTTCACTACCACAAAGGCAAAACTCACTGGGGTGCCAGCCTTAGGATTCCCAGATGTAACACGGGACTTTAAACTTTTTATTAATAAGAACAACAGGGTAGCCCTAGGAGTTTTAACTCAGAGTTGGGACCCTGGCAGAGGGTCCTACCTCTCCAAACAGATTGACCCTGTTGCCTCTGGGTGTCCCCCATGCCTCAGGGCCCTTGTAGCCTCAGTCTTATTAGTCAGAGGCAGACAAGCTCACTCTGGGACAGAACTTAAATGTTAAAATGCCTCATGGTGTTGTCACCCCAATGGAAGCTAAGGGGCAACATTGACTGATGCATGCTTGGATGTCTCACTACCAAGGGCTCCTATGTGAAAATCCATGAATAAGATTAGAGGCAGTAAGAACTCTTAATCCTACCACTTTCCTACCCATTTCAGAGGGAACCCATGAGCATGATAGTCTAGATGCCTTAGAGGAGGTTTACTCAAGCCAGCCAGATCTAACAGATAGACCTCTACAGAATCAGACTTAATATTGGTCATGGCTGGCAGTAGCTTCCTAGATAAAGGAAAAAGAAAAGCTGGTTAGCAGTGTTATCAAACTTTGAAATAATAGAGGCACAGGCCCTGCCTGAAGGATGGTCAGTGCAGACGGCAGAACTTTGGGTCCTACTCAGAGCCTTAAATCTCAGTAAGGAAAAGCATGCTAACATTTATACCAACTCACATTATGCCTTTGCTACCCTGAATATCCATGGGGCTATATACAAGGAAAGGGGACTCTGGACAGCTGGAGAAAAAGGAATCAAAAATCAGAATGAGATCTTGAAGTTACTAGAAGCAGTCTGGGAGCCCAAGGAAGTAGTAGTCATCCATTGTAGAGGACACCAAAGAGAAAAAGACTCAGTGTCAGAAGGGAGTTGGTGCACAGTGGCAAGGCTAGCTGCTAAGGAGCGGGGGGTGCCATCGTGGATCATGCTGGTCTTTGAATTACCTGAACCTCCAAAATACACCCCTCAAGAAGAAGAATGGGCCCAACAAGAGAGGATAAAAGGATGAAGGAAGGTTTGTGGATATTCCCAGATCACAAGGTCTACATTCCAGAACAGTTAGCTCATAGAGTAGTCCTCCAGCAGCATGAACTTACCCATTTAGGGAAGAAGGCTCTAGAAGTCTTGTTAAGCAGACACTATCTAACTGCCCATTTCCCCCTCCTTTTGCACCTCAATCTCTCAGTGCCACCTCCTCTGTTCACAGAGTAATGCAAGGCAGTGTCCTGTAGGACCTATAGGAATTCAGTGTTGTGGGAAGATCTGTAAGGCCCGAAACGGCCTTTGTCCGTGGGAAGGGGACGGCGACCCCAAGACAAGCGCTGGACGCAGCACTTGATGCAAAAGCAAGAGGCTTTATTCGAGTGCACTCGGTCTCACAGCACACAGCTCAGCATGAGTCTGCTTGCTGGAGCCCCGAGCAAGGGGAGGATACATGCTTTTAAAGGCAAAAACCACACGCAGGTGGTCAGTTTCTACATGCAGGTAGTTAACAAGTTTCTACAGAAAACCACATGCAGGTGGTTA
>PVJC01030807.1:0-20967 GCA_004026665.1 Murina feae
TGAGGGGAAATCAGTTAGTCATTTACCATGTTGCAGTATGCAAATGCCAGGATTCAAATGGCAATAAAAATAAACCATTGAAAAGATCTATGCTAGAAAAAGTCTTCATTATTTCCCCCCTACTAGCAGGAAAAGGAGGGCTCTTGTCCTTTAGTTCCACAGGAGATGGCAAAATCATCTCGACTTTCAGCATTGCCCACAGTAGTGTATGTATAATCACATTGTTTCTTCAAGGTGCCCTTATTATTTCTCTTCTCATCTTTCCCAGGAGACATGCACCAGGAGAAGCTGGCAAGTTCCCTTGGCAAGAACAGATGAAAAGATAAGGAGCATGAGCTTGCGTCTTTTAGCAGAGGTGATTTGTCAAAAATCACAGCACTGTGGCTGTTTTCAGGTTTTAAGGGTTATGTTCAACCTTAATCAAGGAGAATTTTAAAAGTGAAATCATTGACTGAATCAAAATGTTTTGGTAGAACATGAAGTCAGTTGTTCACATATTGATGAATATATTGTCCTGAAGGCTTTTCACACGTATGCTAGAGTGTTAGGCAACAGTGAATTATCTACACATGTTTGTCTAATTTATTGAGTAATGAGTGAGTGGTTTTGAGTGAGAAATCCCATGAAGAAAATGGACTTTGATACTCAAAAGAGTGAACAAAATATCTGTGCAAGAGAACCCTGAGGTTACTTGTTATAAGTACACGATGGTGAATATGGATAAATTGGGTTCCATAGTACAATCCAAGTTCCTCATATCTTTGTAGTTTTCAACACTGCTATGCTTTATCTTATGGGTATCAACTATGCATATTTTATCTGTTCGGTTATTGCTGTTTTCCCATTCAGATCTCTATTCTTCTGTAATGTGTGCTGTGCCCTGGGTGGTTGATTTTTATGGGACACATCAATGAGATTAATTGCTTTATAGCTTCCCATTGGATTCAGTCAACTGTAGGAATTTTTTTTTAAATGGAGAGTGGGTTAGGAGAATTAACTCAAGGTTTTTAATTGTCAGGATCCCTCTCTGTTGGGTCACCATATATTGACATCATCTTTTTCCTAAATGACACACACAACTTCTGTTGGGCTGCCCTCTCCATAGAACCTCATCTTCAGATTCCATTAACCACTCCCTTCCATGGCCTCTTCGGGCTCCAATATGTTGTAAGTTCCAGGGGCTGGACTATGTCATTGGATATGCTTAACCTTTTCATACATTCATGAACAGTTCCTTAGTAAACTCTCCTCAATTACTCCATCTGCATATATCATGCTTTTCTTGGTGGCATCTTGGCCAATACCTTACCTATGTAAAATAGAAATCATGCTATATACTTTCAGCACATAGAATACATTTACATTCAACTTATTACATATTTAATCACAGCACTTGTGATTAATATAACCAAAACAAATTTCAGCCTTCTGGGGAAGACCAGCATGGTAAAACCAGTGGCCAAAAAGAACAAATAAAACCACAAAATGTGTAATACACTGGGGTAAGTGAAATAATATTAATTAACACTACATTAGGAGGAATGGATAAAATGGGAAAATAAGGATTTTGGGCAAAAGTTGGCAGGACCAAATAACCAGAATTCAGAATGTAGACAACCATGGTATTCTAACATCTGAGGGAGGGGGGGGTATGTCTGAGGGAGGGCGTAAGGAGGTAGAATGAAGGTTATAGGACTCTGCTGGGTGACAGCACTCAGAACCCTCCACAGCATTCACGGAGCTGGTGCTGGAAGAAGCCATAATGCTTCATATTTCCCCTCTCTCTGAGGACCAGGTAGAAAGGATTCTCAACGCTTAACTGGTGTGTCTTCAGACTTCCCTGGAAATTGGTTTGTACTAAAGGCATCTTCCAGAAGAGCAAACTGTACCAGGATAAAAGAAGGGGGGGGTAGTGTTATTTGTCTCCCAGTTATTACACATTTGTACATGATTGATGCTAGCATCACTGCTGTGATTAAATATGTAATAAGTTGAATGTAAATGTGATTTGTATATCATGGATTCTAAAGTTTGGCCAACATATTTTCCTATTGCTAAACCAAATAAATAGCAACTAAGGGTGATTTCAACCTTATATTACTTTCTGGCATTAGCACTACCCCCCTGCATAAGATCTGCCTCCATTGTGTTTGAAATCAGGAAAGGCCTCAGAAAGTAATAGGTTCTAGCATCTGACAGATGGGAAGGGAGCAGAGCTGGATTGGGAAGACATGAGATTTTTAATCACAAGCTCGGGATCTATCATTTTGAGACCTGTTGTTTTGTGCTCAGGTATTGAAAAAAACTAATATTTTGAAAGATCTATGTGTTAGGCACTGTATTAGGCACACTTCACACAGCTCAACTTGCTTAATATTCAGAATGGTCCTGTGTGATCCTTATTCAAGAACCACTTGGCTAAACAGATATGCCATTTCCCAGAATCCCCTTCTCTATGACTCCAGCTTTGAGTTGGCTCAAAGAGAACTTTGTAAGAGATGTGGATAGGTAAACCAAAGCCATGGCTAATAGACTCTGAAGGTCATGGTAGTCAGATGCAGCAAAAGACAGATGCAGAGGTGAGGTATGACCAACAGAAACCCCAGGTTTACCACTGGCTTGTTGACTGCAAACTCACAAATGCACCTGCTCTGTTGCTGGATTCACGCCATGATATGTTTGTCTTCCAAATTCTCCTGAAAACTCTGACACATCCACTTGTGGCAGTGCTCCCGGGGCCTAGTTGTTGATTTCCCCCTGATATTACAATTCTCCTTCTCAGACCCTTACTTTTCTAGCATCTCCCACGATTGTGTTAACCTCTTATAACAAATCCCTTATTCCATAGCACTCAGTGGGGATATAATTCTGCCCTTATACTATATATGATTACTGTCAGACGTCATTCTTAGACCACATCAACTTAATCCCCTCCAAAATCATTTGAACCGAAATGTTTTTTGCCATTAACCTCTCTACTTGTTGTGCAAGTTCCTTAATAAAACATGCACATAAAAACCTGGTCAGCATTTTCTAGAAGAAATTGGTGTCAGGAGACCTGTGTATCATGTCACTTAATGGAAAATGTATCATTATTTGTTACCAGTTTAGACTTATTTCTTCTGAAGCATTGGCATTCCTCTTCTTTTCTTGGAACACCCATTGGTTTCAATTTTTGCCCTCGCTTCCAAGAGTCTCAGAGACATATGTTACCTAGTTACAGGAACTATCTTAGCTCCCAATGTATTTGTTTATTCCTCTCTTTCATCCATTTAACTAATTACTTTTTACAAATCTTGGAGCTACTTGTCCTATATTTTAACTTGTGTGAAATGAGCAATGGTTGAGACAGGCTAAGGGACAGATAAGATCTATTTATTTAGTGTCTCCCTTGTTTCATTTGGGCTTGACGCTCTGTATGTCATTCTCTCCATCTGATTGTTTTCTTCTATTCCACACACGAGGAAACTGAGATTCACCTAGATTAGGGGATGCTAACTGGTCAATGGCAGAACTGAGACTTGAATGCAAATGTGTTTGATTCATCCTCTCTCCCCTGTGTCAGGCTGTCTTACTGGCTGAAAGAGTCAGATATAAATATACGAGACACATTGAAATAAGAAATAAGCATCTCTGTCCCTCTTACCCTGATTTGAGAATGAAGACCTCAACATGGGCTACTTCTTTGTCTAACAGAGAAATGTGTGAGTATAAGTGAAACAGGAAGGAAACATGGTATGAAATGGAGGCTGATGATGAAAAAATAAAATAATGGTAATACTGAAAACGGGGGTGATAAAGTTGATGAAGATGAAGACAATCTGTTATTCTAGTGCAAAAGAAAATAGCGACTATTTTAAATTACTTTATCCCCTGTGACCATTTTTAATTACTTTACAAGAAATACAGTGTGTGGAAACTTACACCTTAATTTACAGATTTTATTACTGGATGGGACATATGTTCCCTGATGCCAATACCAATCGTGTAAACTGGCTAAAATGATTAGCTGAGTGCTCACTATATCAGGCACAGTTCTAAGCGCTTTACATATGTAAACTCATTTCATACTTAACGTGTAAATTTTTCTTACATATGCTACAACCAAGGCTCAAAGGGGTTACGTGATACTTGCTTCACCAAGATCACAGAGCTACTAAATGGCAGAGGCAGAATTCAAACCCAGGGAGTCTGGCCCCACGCCAAGTCCATGCTCTTAAGCCTGATTTTGTACTTTATTCTCTTTCCAGTGGCCAGTGAAAACGAAGCTCAGGTCTCAGTTTCTCTGAGTAGGAATGTAGGAACATGGAATGACATCTTTCCTGTCCTGCCACACACCAGTCACCCGTTAAGCCTCTGAAAATTCAGTTTCCAGGTCTCAGCAAAGGCCCTGAGATGACTTAGTGATTTGTAAAGGTGACTATAGGTGGTAGATTATCAAAGGATTTAACTGTGGTGAGTGAAGTGGTTAAATAAACCATTTGCTTTCTTGTTGAGCTTAGTACTAAGCTAGGTGCTATGGGAAGAAAATTAAACCACCAATCAAGAGTTTGCTCTTGGATACAAGTAAAAAGATGCTAAAAAACTTGCTTAATTGGAATAAATTTTCCTGCAGCTGGTCTTCAAACATTCCAGTTAGTGTAAGAAGACAAGAAAGGATGTTACTGAAGTAACCCTTCTTTTTAAAAAAAATTTTTTTGACTTATTGATTTTTTTTGCAGAGAGGAAGGGAGAAGGATAGAGAGTTAGAAACATTGACCAGCTGCCTCCTGCACACCCACCACTGGGGATGTGCCTGCAACCAAGGTACATGCCCTTGACTGGAATAGAACCTGGGACCCTTCAGTCCACAGGCTGACGCTCTATCTACTGAGCCAAACTGGTTAGTGCATAACTCTTCTTTTTTGCTCTTCATTTTCTCTGTGTAACCCACTGCACCCTTTTATTCGAGAATTTTATTTTTTGTGTTCCCTTGGCAATGTTAAGTTATTTGAAAATCCATAGTCACCTTTGCAAATCACTAAGTCATCTCAGGACCCTTGCTGAGACCTGGAAACTATGAATTTTCAGAGGCTTAACGAGTGACTGGTGTGTGACAGGACAGGAAGGACGTCATTCCACGTTCCTACATTAATATCATCAGGGAAATTGCACCCTGGCCATGATCTGACTGCAAGTGCTAGTGTGGAGGGCCAGTTCCTGCAAGACAAGGGAGACTGCTGGCTCTGGGCAAGGGAGTGACTGAAGTTCCAGATGACAGATTGTGGCTATTGTGTTTCTCCTCTTCCTTTGAGTTTGATATCAAGAAGGCCTATGACTTGGCTCACCCAGCCTGATCAATCTCAGGTTCCTAAATAATCTCTAGGACTAATGAATAAACACATGTCCAATGAAGAGAAACCACAGAACAAAGAAGGCAATTATTTCTGGTGACTGCATTTTGCCCCAAATCACCAAGGTTTTTCAGATCGAGGGAGGGCAAATGAAAGAGAAAGGCTTAAATGAATTTGCAATCCGATACCTTTGGGCTTCAGCTCAGTTGGTGAGAGTTGGGCAGCATACAGGAGACCCGGTTGGTTGCTTCCAAGCTGAGCATCCTTCTGGTGTGGCTTAAACCAAGGCCAGATGCTTTTTCTTTAAATAAAAGATGAATTTTTTTCAATACTGTTTTCCAACTGTGGAACACCATCTTCCCTGGGGAAAGTTCTCAGACTGGAGTCTGATAATCTAGAAAAGCCTGCTGTAACTCTCCTTTTCCTTTCAAGGTTTCTTCTTGCCCACCAACCTAGACCTGCCTTTGAAGTTTGGAGTGCGTGTCCTGGACTGGGATGGCATTCCCATTGGATACTGCTGGAGGAAAAGGAGAAGACCTGACCCTCCCCTCCCCCAGGAGGCCCGGTCTCCAACCTGAGATAGGCAGGTGGAAAAGCAAGTACTCTTGTCTAAGCAGGGGGTTGCAATTTGTGAAGATACCGAGGAGAGAGTGTTGGTTGTCGTGTGTGTGTGTGTGTGTGTGTGTGTGTGTGTGTGTGTGTGTGTGTGTGTGTAGGGTGACAAATCATGCTTTTTACCCTTTGTAGTTGCTCAACAAAAGGTTATAGAATTGAATGGAGTCCCTAAACTTTTTTTAAAATTTTGTTTTATTGCTTAAATTATTATAAAGTGTATTGCATATGTCTTCTTTTTTTCCCCCTTGACCTTCCCCCGGCCTCCCCTACCCCCCAGGGTTTGGGGCCAATGATTATGCTTATATGCATGCATACACATCCTTCAGTTGATCTCTTAACCCTCTCCCAAACCCTCCCCAGCCTTCCAGCTGTAGTTTGACAGTATATTTGATGATGTTCTGCCTCTGTATCTATTTATGTTCATCAGTTTATAATGGTCTTTATTATCCATAAATAAGTGAGACCATGTGGTATTTTTCTTTCATTGACTGGCTTATTTCACTTAGCATAATGCTCTCCAGTTCCACCCATGTTGCTGCAAATGGTAAGAATTCCTTCTTTTTTACAGCAGCATAGTATTCCATTGTGTAGATGTACCACAGTTTTCTAATCCATTCATCTGCTGATGGGCACTTAGGCTGTTTCCAAATCTTAGCTATGGTAAATTGTGCTGCTATGAACATAGGGGTGCATATATCCTTTCTGATTGGTGTTTCTGGTTTCTTGGAGTATATTCTCAGAAGTGGGATCACAGGGTCAAATGGGAGTTCCATTTTTAAATTTTTGAGGAAACTCCATACTGTCTTCCATAGTGGCTGCACAAGTCAGCATTCCCACCAACAGTGCAGGAGGGTTCCTTTTTCTCCGCATCCTCTCCAGCACTTGTCGTTTGTTGATTTGTTGATGATAGCCATTCTGACAGGTGTGAGATGATACCTCATTGTTGTTTTGATTTGCATCTCTCGGATGATTAGTGACTTTGAGCATGTTTTCATATGTCTCTTGGCCTTCTTTATGTCCTCTTTTGAAAAGTGTCTATTTAGGTCCTTTGCCCATTTTTTGATTGGATTGTTTATCTTCCTTTTGTTAAGTTGTGTGAGTTCCCTATAAATGTTGGAAATTAAACTCTAAACTTTTCTTGTTGTAATATAAGGGGGACTAATAGGGAAAATAAGAGACGAATGACTTACTTTTCATAGTAACATAGAGAAGAGTCTGAAACTGAAGAGTCTGAAACCATTTGAGTCATTTGGACATCTGCCAGTTAGAATGGTTCTTCATTCTCTTGGAAATTGTGAATATGAAAACAACTCTTACTTTGATTTTTGGTTAAGTTGGCTAGCAGAGGCTCTTTGGACATAAACATAGAGTGACAACAAATATACATTGAATATCCTTGTTATATTATTTCCCTCATTTAATCTTCACAATTGTATGCGTTAATCATTATAGATAAGAAAGCTGAGGCCCAGGGGACTTTTATAGCAGTAGAATGTAATGCATAATGTGGTCTCCAGGTGGCCAAACTCTTAGATCCATGCTTTGCCTTAAGGCCTCATTACTGCAGGGTGTAGTATGCAATACTGAAGTGGGAAAAGTGAAGAACGAGATCATTACATCTTCAGGGCAAATAAACTGTCCACAGATGTTATTTGTTTAAAATTCTATCGTGTAAACCCTTCCCCATGGGGAAGGCATAGAGAGGAAGGAATAGCTTTAGTTTCTCCATTCTCCTACGAGCTTAATCTAGTTGAGAGATCAAAGTCTGGACACATGGCAAAATAATCAACTGATTAAAAGCTAAGAATGCCATGTATCAAATTAGTGTAGAGAGGGACTGAAATAGGCAGGAGGGCTTCCTGTGGGAGGCAAATCTTGATGTGACTCAGGAAAGCAAGAAAGGGTCCAGTGTGAGAAGATTGTTCCAGGGGATGATATCAATTATCAATGCAGGGGTAAGGATGAGATGGCTAAGGGAAGCAGCATAGTTAGAATTAAGGTTTTAATGGAAGGGAGAGAGAATAATGAGGCTGGAAATGGAGACTGGGCCAGGTTATAGGTGGGCACTGAATGCTAAGGAGAGAAAGTTGAAAACCAACTTACTTGTTCGCATATCATGACAGCAAAATGTTGTAAGTTGCACCTAGTTTGTATATGTACAGATATGTGTGTGTGTATGCATATATACACATATATATTAATCCATTATGTATATTATGAAACATACCTTCAGATAGTAGTTAAAATGAACTAATTAAGATGAAATGATTTTAAATGTCTTGTAATTGAAGTGGCCAAAATATACTTAAGCTGATGTTCATTGTCATGAAAAAACTTACTTAAATCTATGTTTCAAATAGTTTTCTCTTTGGAATTATTTGTGCTTTTTTCATATTTTATAATTTTAATTGTATACTATTAGTGTGAAGGTTAAACTTCTATTTTATTTATAGGGGTTTACTTCTAACATATTAAGACCAATTTCTAAGTTGATCTGAAGCTGATCAATAACTGTGTCATTGCTCTGAGGTGACAAGAAGAATTATAAATTCTTGTTTTGTCCCTCATTCCACCTCCAGCCATATTGGGATAGTCTGGGATTTGCATTGAATGTTCTTATAGCTATATGTACTTATTAGTTATTTAATGAACATTAAAACATTATTTTCACATATGCTATTACTTTGTCTTAGATTAACGTTTTTTTTGGAGATTTCAAAAAAAGTGTTTTTCTGAGAATATTGATATTTTGCCTTTGCAATTAAATTGTAGTTTAGCTGAATATAAGATTTGTTTATAGTTTAAAGTTTAAAGATGTTACCTCATCTTCTTACTAGATTTTTAGGTAAGATTTTTTTTAAGGTACAAAAACTTGTGCTCATATTTACAAGGTTATTTTTGAAACAGCCTTAGGAAAAAAAAATCTGTTGGTTATATAGTAGAGCAAAGATACACTTAGCAAACTTTCATTATCCTAAAACACCCCTTGGCAACCTAAAACATTTCTCACATTTTACTATTCTTCCAATTTCTACTCTCTTCAAAGTAAAAGTGACTTGAAATTGTATTATCAATAAGGGTACAGTTTTTCTGATCTGATATTCCTATAACTGAACAGATCATTAAAATGAAACAAAAAGCACACCTCAAACACAAAGTGAAATTCCTAAGATTTAATCTACATACTGATTTTAGCAATTAACCAAATGCATCTGAACTGAAGTATTCGTTGAAGTTATTTTGAAAAATGCATTATGATTTCAGTACTGTTTCTCTTATAGTTAGCTTCCCAGAAACCTGTTAATCTAATTATGTGTTTGCACATTTGCAAATTACTGTGGAATTAGTTAATTGATGGAGCTTCTGTTGTTGAAGAAACTTTTTTTTCAATTTATTTGTAAGAAATAACATAGTTGGTCCTCAAATTAAAAAATGGTAGAATCGTGCTTTATATGATAATATATTACCTCTGAGGAATCAGTTAAAATTGTTCTGCTTTGTTTCTTGGCTATTATATTCTGCCTAAACCTAGATGTCTCTGCTTGTACCTCGAGATTGGCATCACGCACTACTCTTTAGTACCATATAGTGCCATGTAGGAAGCAACCATTTGCTATGTAACCTTTAAAGTGTAACTGTATCACACACACACACACACACACACACACACACACACACACACACACACCAACTTTCCCAGAGCTGACACAAGCATTTCATTTGTAAATGTGTCTTACAATTTTGGATAGAAATATAACTTTTCATAAAATAAGGCAGTTTAAGTAAATTGGTGGCTGTTTTAAGACAGACTCTTAGAAGCAGACCAATAGAGAAGGATTTATGTGTGTTTTATTAAGAATGGTCCTGAAAAAGTGTAATTTGATATTTGATTACTACTCACTCAAAATTTATAACCTATTATAAAACATATTCGATCATGCATAATCAAGATTTTTTGTTAAATAAAAATAGCCTTTTAAATAAGGAATTTCTCACTATAAATAGGTGGACTATAGGAATAAATAATATATGAAATATTTACAGACAAATAAGGAGACTACAAATATAGCATGACTAATGCTGAAACAAAGGATGGAACTAATAAGAAGATCATGAGAGGAAATGAAAAAAGTCCTGACACAAATAATTTATAAGTACTATGCAGAATTCATTCATTCTGTGGCAACATACACTCATACATTAATGCTGTAGCAATTCCATAGACCAGAAGTCATGCCATGTGGCACATAAAAGAAAAGAAAATTTCATATTAGAAAGCCATTTTCATTTTAATGTATCTTTCACTCCTTTTGAATAAACCAATGATTCAGTTTGGTACTGGTATAGCCTGAGCACCATTCTAAAACTTGCTTAATTTAATAAGCAGTAGGTTTATGGCACAGAGCCTTCAGAAAAGAATATCATTCAGTTAGAATATAATTGCATGGCAAGGAAGGGTCCAGAAATAGGTAGAACAGCGTGTGATTTTAGGCAAAATCTCCACCTGGTCATTCAGGGACGCTCTGCAGTGCAAATTATATCTCAGAGTTTGTCTCAACTGCAAGCAAAGGAGTTATCACACTTTCAGGGGCAGCTGGGTATACAAATGCCCAGGTACCTTCAGCTCCTGTATAAGCAAAGCAGCTCTAATAGCTTCAGGCAGGCACTCTAAGAGACTCACAGTACAGCCTTTATTTTTATTTTATTACTAGGTGCCCAGTGCACAAATTTGTGCACAGGTGGGGTCCAGCTGGCCAGCCCTATTGGGGCAGATTGGGCTGGGCCTATCAGGAGGAGAAGGTAGCAGGAAGTTAGCGGGCCAGCCTGCCCCAATCTGGGCCCAATCAGGGCCAGGTCGGCCAGCGGGGAGGGGCTGTGGGCAATTGGCCAGCAGCCCCGCCTCTGATTGGGGTGGGAGGGCTGATTGGGGGCAGGGTCAGCTATGGGGAGGGGCTGTGGACAGTGGGCCGGCTGGCCCTGTCCCTGATTGGTGTGTGTGGGGGGTCATTTGGGGGCAGAGCCAGCTGGGAGGAGGGGCTATGGGCAGTTGAATGGCGGGCCCTGTCCCTGATCTAAGGGGACCTTATCTGGGGTGGGGCTGGGTGGGGGCAGGGGCTTCAGGAGGCTGGCCAGCCTTACCACCTATTGGGGTAAAGGGGGAGATTGCAAGTGGGGCCAGCTAGGGAGAGGGGCTGAGGGATAATCACGGTGGTGAGGGCCTATTATGGGTGGGGCTGGCTGGGGAGAGGGGCTGCAGGAGGTTGGGCAGCCAGCCCTGTCCCCTATTGGATAGGGGAGCAATGGAGGCGGGGCAGGCGATGGGGAGAGGCCACAGAAGGTTGGCTGCCAGCCCCACCCAGGATCTGTGGGTTCCCTGGCCACAGTAGGCATCATAGCGTTCTGGTTGCTGACTTTTTATAGAAGGTTGCTCCTTTTAATCTCTATATTATTTCTTTTGTTAATGCTCAACAGAGGATTTTTCCCATTGCTTTTTTAAAGAAAGTGGAAGGGAGGGAGGAATAGGTGAAGGGGGAAAGAGAGAGACTGCCTCCTGCACACATCCTGACTGGGGGTGGGGTGCGAACCTACAACCCAGGTATGTGCCCTTGATCAGAAATTGAATCTACAACCCTTCCATTTACAGGCTGACACTCTAACCACTGGGACACCCTACCAGGGCTCACAGCACAGCTGTTAGAAGAGCACAGTAAAGCAGGAGAGGGCCATGGCAATAAGGATGATCCAGGGCCCTTGGGCAGAGGGCACTGGCACCGTCTACATCACTATCCCTGAGCCCCTATTTTCAACCTTCCCTGCCTTTGGCCCTCTTCACAGAAGGTCCACCAACATTCCCATTGATTCTACCCTGAACTCTTTTTGAGGTGTTATTACCTGAAGAATGATTAAAATATAACTTAAATATATGCATCAAACTCTAAAATAACTTTGTCCTAAGGCTTTTTTCTAATACATGCCTCTGTCCTGTATATTTTGCCGGGAAACATCAACAAATTTGCCATACTAAATTCAGTTAATCAATCTCATCAAACCAGAATGTACGTGAAAAGAAAGAAGAATAATTCAATGGAAAAATAATGAACCTGAAAGTTTTTTTTTTCAAAAGAAGGAAAATAAAATCAATTCGGTGTTGCTTTAATTTTTGATGATTTACAGTGGAAGTTCTGACGCCCAGCAGGTGCCATTTGACATTTCCATCTCCAGTGCTGCGAAGAGATTAGCACTTACAGGTATTGACTAAAACTAGGATTTATACCAGGGCTGTCATTTTTATGGAAAGCACAATATAAGAGATTAGAAAGAAATTGCCAGGCGGCCTGGGTTTAATCAATTGTAGAATGCTTTCATTGGGAATTTGCGATTTTACCAAGCAGAAAGTTAACACGCAGGATAAACAACATGAAATGAAATTCACGTCAGGATTTAAGAATTGTGCCTAGGCCCAAATCAAACCACATCACCCAAACAGGCAGACTATAAACTTCAGCATCACTCTGCTAGTCTTCCATGGCGTTTGAGAAATATCGGTGAAGGACAGCACTTAAAAGCTGAATGACAGGGAAACATTTATGATGGATTTCAAGCATTTGGGGAGAAGTTCTCAGAGCTGAAGTCAAGAAGAACCAACAAGGGGCTGAGTTGGCTGTGACTGAGGACTTGGCTGGAGGTCGGGAAGTCCGGACCCATGAACTCAGAGTTCACTACTGAAACGGAAAGGCCGGGAAAGGCAGAGATAAAGTCAATGTGGGGGGAAAGCCTTTATTGCTAAATCCTGAGTCAGAGCTTATCCAGCAACTGGCACTGTGACATGGAACATTGAGACAAAGTGTCAAAGGGGATCATAATGAAGATTCTCGATATTCCAGCAAAGAGATGCCCAAACAATAGCAGCCAACCTGCTTTACTTAAAAAAAAATTATCCAGGAAAAAGGAATCCATTTACTATTGCATTAAATTAATCTCAAATTAAACACGTACTCACTGGTAGTAATTGTGCAAAGGGCTCAAGATCAAAAAGTTAAAATATGGAAACGCTGCAGATGGGTCACTCCATGCATAGGATGAGGCACTTGAAGGTGGATAATTCCAGGACAGAATGACAAAGTATGATTATAGTTTTGTGGCTTAGGGGGATACACAGCTCAGGACACATTTTTGGGAGGAAGAAAGGGAGGTCAGATAATAAATAATGAGAATATTATCTAACAGTTTTAGGGCAAATATTATGTATCAGGCACTATGCAATACATATATATTTTCTCACTTAATTCTGTGGGGTAGATAGATACTCTTATCATCATTATACTCTTTTATTAGCTGGAGAGGTTGACGCTCAGATTAAGCAACTTGCCCAACATCACACAGCATGTAAGAGGTAGAGCCCAGACTTAAACACGTGTCTGATGCAGTGCCCGTAAATTTAAATTACTGGCCACTGATAGCAGTTTTCATTGTGAGAATCAATTGCAGCCATCTGTGTGAAAGTTTAGAAGGTACATAGGCTATAGCTATGTATTCTGAAGAATGCATTGCTTCTACTACTAACTTGGAATTTTTAGAGGGAAAAGTTCATTTATTATTTAACTTGAATCCTTTATGCTATAGACATAACCCATTCCTCTTTACCTGAAACCCACAGACATGTTAACAGTGACTTCTGTGCACAGTGAGCATCGGGCTGCTGCATGCGTTAAGAGGTCCGTGCATGCGCCACTACAGGGGGTTGGCATGAGGTGGCTGTTCCCGCTGTAGCAGTATGGCAGTGCCGAAGTTCTTGTGGCACACAGCCTAAAACTGTCATTCACAATGCTTAATGCTCCTCAGTGAGGTAAAGGTAAGTGGACTATTTTCAGAGAGAAAGAGGAAACGAATAAAAGAATGAGGGCCTTGCCAGCATGGGGAGAAAGCTTGCTGCTTTAGATAAGATGAGGTGATGATGTCTCTGAAAGGCATAGAGACCAGGCTGGTCGCTAACACATCACAGGTTTGGATGGTTGAACACACGTGAAGAAACAAAGAAAAAAAAGCAAGGCCAATTTCATAAATATTTTATTCACAGCCAGAATTCTGACCTTTCTTTCAAGCTAAGCTCTTTACAAACATACAAATGGGCAATATTTTCCATGAAATTACTTGTAAAATCAAGGGGTAGTTGAAAACACTGCTTAGGATTTTTTGGGGGGTCCATTTAAGCAAAGAACATCAATTTGCCCAATAGATTAAAATTTGCAATTTCTCCCCTCTTTCTCTCTTACCCTTCTTTATTTTTAATTTGCATAAAATTCACATTTTTAAATCTCTTTTATTATGAAATAGAATATAATACAGACAAATTTATAAAACATAAACCCACACTTTAAAAAATTACTGTAAACACTCAAAAAACTGCCACACAGACCCAGAAATAGAATGCTACTACCACTTTGAGGCTCCCTCTGGCACCTGCCCCTTCCCTATTCCATTTGCCTTTCTCCCACCTATAAGGAGCCATTATTCTCCTGACATTTAGGGGAATCACCTTGTTTTCCTTCATACTTTTACCACCTAAGACTGTCATCTCAAGCTAGAGTTTTATTGGTTTTTTGAAATTCATGTCAATGAAATCATAATGAAGTTTTTTTTTTTCTTTTTATGACCAAACTAGAGGCCCAGTACATGAAATTCATGCACTGGGGGTGGGGTGGGGTGGAGTGTCCCGCAATCCAGCCTGAACCCTCTCCAATCTGGGACCCTTGTGGGATCGGGCCTAAACCAGCAGTTAGACATCTCTCTCATAATCTGGGATTGCTGACTCCCAACCACTTGCTTGCCTGCCTGCCTGATTGCCCCTAATTGCTTCTGCCTGCCAGCCTGATCAACCCCCTATCCACTACCTTGCCAGACTGATCAGTGCCTAACTGCTCTCCTGTTGGTCTAATCGCCCACAACTGCCCTCCCCTGCTGGCCTGGTTGCTCCTAACGGCCCTCTTGTGGCTGTGGGTGCCACCATCTTTGAGGGCGTGGCAGTCAATTAGCATATTCCTTCCTTATGGGCTGTGGGCACTGCCATTTTTGTGATGTCATGAGGGTCAATTAGCATAGTCCCTCTTTATTAGATAGGATGTAATATATTTGAGATCCAACCATGTTGCTTATATGTAGCTTTAATTCATTCATTTTCATTTCTCTGTACAACAACTCTCTGTGAACTTTCTCTGTAAAGGCTGAGAAGGTAAATATGTAGTCTCTGCGGGCCACACACAGTCTGTCATGTATTTGCTATGGACAAGTCAGGTGACTGCCTGGCTTTGGGTCAGAGGCTAACACCTCCACTATAGCATTCAGCCACATGGTTAAACACTTGGTTCTAACAATGGAGGCTATTTTGGTTACTCTAATTTTTTTATACATTACAAATAATAATATTATTGTCATTATTTTTTTAATTTTATTTTATTACTTTAAGTATTACAAAGAGGGTTAAATAAGTTTCCATTTTTTCCCCTTGACCTTCCCCCATCTCCCCTACCCCCAGTGTCTTGTGTCCATTGATTATGCTTATATGCATGCATATAAGTCCTTCAGTTGATCGATTAATTCCCCCCAACCCTCCTGACCCTTCCAGCTATAGTTTGATAGTCAATTCAATGCTGTTCTGTCTCTGTATCTGTTATTGTTCATCAATTTATAATGGTCTTTATTATCTATAAATAAGTGAGGTCATGTGGTATTTTTCTTTCATTGACAGGCTTATTTCACTTAGCATAATGCTCTCCAGCTCCATCCATGATGCTGCAAATGGTGGGAATCCCTTCTTTTTTACAGCAGCATAGTATTCCATTGTGTAGATGTACCACAGTTTTCTAATCCATTCATCTGCTGATGGGCACTTAGGCTGTTTCCAAATCTTAGCTATGGTAAATTGTGCTGCTATGAACATAGGGGTGCATATATCCTTTCTGATTGGTGTTTCTGGTTTCTTGGGATATATTCCTAGAAGTGGGATCGCAGGGTCAAATGGGAGTTCTATTTTTAATTTTTTGAGGAAACTCCATACTGTTCTCCACAGTGGCTGCACCAGTCTGCATTCCCACCAGCAGTGCAGGAGAGATCCTTTTTTCCCGTATCCTCTCCAGCACTTGTCGTTTGTTGATTTGTTGATGACAGCCATTCTGACAGGTGTCAGATGATACCTCATTGTTGTTTTGATTTGCATCTCTCAGATGAGTAGTGAATTTGAGCAATATTACTCTCACAGAGTCAATTGTCACTTAGACTTATCCACATATTTATCATTCTTTTTGATTTTCATACATTTCCGCTTGCTCCTGTTCATTGTTTCTGCTGACTCTCATTTGTAGTGTCTTGTCTTCTTGTATCTGTTTACTTTTGATTATGTACTGGAAATTTTAAGAAATTATTTGAAGCCCTGGCCAGTTTTTTTTTCTTCAGTGGTTAGAGCATTGGCCTACAGACTAAAAGGTCCGGGTTCAATTCCTGGTCAAGGGCATGTACCTGGGTTGCAGGCCTGATCTCAATCCAGGTTGGGGCATGTGCAGGAGGCAACTAATGGATGTATCTCTCTCTCATCGATGTTTCTCTCTCCCTCTCTCTCTCTCTTCTCTCTCTCTCACCCTCCTCTCTTCCACTCTCTCTAAAAATCAATGGGGAAAAATATCCTCAGATGAGGTTTAACCAACAACAACAAAATAAATAAATAAAAAGAAAAGAAAAAATATTTGTAGAAAAAATTGCAGTGTAGGATGACATATTTCCCTCTAAAGAAGATTTGCCAATGCCTTTGTCAAGTGCTTAGGGCACTAGCAATCCAGGATGATCTTAATTCAATTTTAAAATTTGGAATTTTCTGGACTACTGAAAAGCTGAAGTGAGGCAGCAGTCTGTGGAAAGGCTGGTTTACTTTTATTTGACACTGACTTTTGGATTCTTAGACCAAATTGGCATGGTTTACTGTGACAGGCATGTAACTCTGGCATGTGTAGCCTGAGGAGATTTCCAGAATAAGATTCAGATTGTGAGCCTGTTTTGAGGATTGACAACTGTCCATAAGGTAAAAGGTGAGTGAAGCTTGAGTCTTCCTCTATTGGGCTTGGGCTTAGTAATTCCTTATTTTGTTAACTTTTGGTGGTTTTGAGAAGCTAGCTGTTTTATGTATTTTTTCCCCGGATTTTTTACTTTAGACAATGAATTACCTAGTCATTCATTAGTAGATACAGAAATCCTCCTAACTTACAATTTTTATTTTTAAAACAATAAATTTTACATCAGTTTTTACAAGGGAAAAAATATTGTAGGAAATTGAAAAATTCTTCTGATGGAATTAAGCCCATAAAAGGAAATACAATGTTCCATAATCTTTAATCATTTTTTATCACCACTGTCTATTCTAGGAAATTTCCAACTTATAAATTGTTTTATTATGAACTTTTTGAAAATAAAATCTAAGTCAATTTGTTAGAAACTTCTAAAATTAATTTTTAACTTAAAAAAAGAGAGCATGCTAATTCTCATATTCTGATTATTCTATTTGCAGATTCCCCTCCCCTGCCTTACACTGTTTAAGAATTCAAGGAAAGAATGTGGCCTAATAAATGATTCATCTCACACTAATGAATACAAATATCACTGCAGCTTGTTCTGATTTATTTCCCAACAGATTAAACCGCAAAGTGAACTTGAGACTCAGGTAAAAAAACAATGAGAATCCAAACATGTACTGCCTGTGCTTTTAACAGTTTCAGAGTGTTTGATGAAAAGCTCAAAAGATTTCTCAAGATTTGAAAAGAAAGCTGATATAGCATACTGTCAAGTAAAACTTCATTCTTAACGGAAGCGTAAAAGAAGATATGGATTATAGATTTCCTGGGCATTTATCCTTGGTGTGGCCTCATGAAAAGCACAGGGCATATCAGATCATTAGCTTTGGATATTATGTTTAGATAGATATTGTGTCAAAATGCATTTATTAATTTGTATCAGGTTTAAAAATACAAACAAAAGAACAAACAAAACCATACTGCTGAGAGCTACAAAAATTTTTCAGAGACTGAGATGAAAAGGACTCAACACTCCTGAGTCTTGTTCTTCTTCCTAGCCATGGGTTCTAAATTAATTTTTCCCTATATTTCACCCTGGAGATCAATGATCTTAGGGATATAATGGAAAAGGCTAGAGAAGGAAAGTTTTTACCTTGCATGGGGCCTTTCGTGCATCCAGACTCAACCAACGTTGTGACTTAATGTGCCAGTTTGCTCGTAATAGAGTCTATGGCTTTTGCTGTGTGTTATGCAGCCAGATCAAGGACTGGGTGACTATGGGAGCTTTAAGACTTCAGGTTTTAAACAAATTAAAAAAGAAAATGTGCTGTACTTTTCCTGGTCAGCCAACTAAGCCGCAACTGCGGCTAACAGAAAGAGATTAAATGGAAACTCAGAGGATGGTCCCATTTTGGAAGGCTTCTCAGTATGACATAGTCATCTCACTGTACAGTATCCTGGACAAATGTTTGGTGAGAGCTTATTAATACTCTGTACCCAGAATTGTACTGGAGGCTAGAGATTATGGCCCAGGGCCCGGCATTCAGAAACGTGCCATGTAGCTGTGGGGCATCATACAGACTTTGCAGCATATTGTCCTGCTTTCATTTCTGTGTGCTGTCACTTGATAGCCAGGAAGTCTCAGACAAGTTATGCTTCCTGAGCCTCAGTTGCCTCATCTATAAAGTAAGGATATTGAGTACTAACTCTAAGGACTGCTTTTGGAATTATAGAGCCAAGTAAGCATGGACTAAGCACAACTGTTGCTGCTGTTGTAGTACCAGTTGTTGTCATTAGTAGCAGTATTGTTTCTAGACTGTTCCATCAGAAATATAGTGATTGAAATAGACAATGAAAGATAGATGCCAATGAGAAGCACAGAAGAAAAATGATACTTGAGAACCAAATATTTATTTTCTTCTATGTTTTCTTTTTAGAGTATGGGTTTACATAGAAGTTTATGGCATGTTTTGTGTTAACCTTTGTATATTGTTCCAGGTATGAATCAAAGATATGTCTATCCAAATATTTATAGCTCTATTTAGTGAAATATATATCCTTTATTCATTGAATTTCCATTTTAGAGGATGAAAAGTGTTCAAGAAATGGATGGTGGCAACGGTTGCAGAATATTATAATGTAATTTAATAAATGCAAATTTAATATCACTGAACTGTACACTTAAAAATGGTTCATATGGGCCCTGGCTGGTGTGGCTCAGTAGATTGAGTGTTGTTTCATGCACATAAAGGTTGCTGGTTCGATTCCCAGTCAGGGCACATGCCCAGGTTGTGGACTCCATCCCTGGTAGGGGCAATCCAGGAGGCAGCCAATTGATGTTTCACTTTCACATCGATGTTTCTCTCTCCCTTTCTCTTCCTCTTTCTCTAAAAAAAATCAATAAAAAAATCTTTAAAAAATGATTCAGGTGGTGAATTTTATGGTATGTCTACACTACCACAATAAAAAATGGACAAAAAACAATTCAGTAAAGAAAAGATAGTCTTTTTACTAGATGGGGCTATAATAGTTGAATAATTTTAATAGATATAACACCATTAAGGTTATCTATTTTCTTTAAATAAGATTTGGTAGTTTGTATCTTTCAGAGAATTTTTCCATTTCAGCTGTTCTCTAACTTACTGATATAACTTTTGTATAATGTTACTTTATCTTAACATCTGTAGAATCTGTGGTGATGCTGCCTTGCTCATTCCTTGTTGGTAATTTGTGTGTTCTCTCTATCAATCTGGCTACATGTTAATTTATTTATCATCTCAATTAATAAACATTTGGTGTCATTAACTTTATTGTTTTTTATTGCATTAATTTCTACTCTGATCTTTATTATTTCCTTCCTTCTCCTTACATTGGGTTTCATTTACTCCTTTTGAGATTGATTTCTTAAGGAGGAAGCTGAAATTATTGATTTGATGTATTTCTTTTCAAGGTAAGCATTTAATGTTGCAAATTTCACTCTAAGAACTGCTTTACCAACAACCCAAGTTCTGATATATGTTGTGTTTTTATTTTCATTTAATTCAAACATTTTCTAATTTTACTTTTGATTCCTTCTTTGACCCACTAGTTATGTAGAATTGTTAGCTTCCAAATATTAGAGGATTTTCCTCAAGAACTTTCTGTTATTAATTTCTGATTTAACTTCATTGTAAACAGAGAAAGTACTTTGAATTAAATACTTTCTCCATTTTTTATTTAATTAAATATTCAGAGATAGAGATATTAACATCTCTGATTACAACTGTGGATTTGTCCATTCTCTTCCTACTTCTAACAGTTTTTGCTTTATGTAGTTTGAAACTCTCTTGTTAGGTGAATAAATATATAGGACTGTTATGCCTTCTTCATGAATTGATCCTCTAATTGTTATGAACTGATCATCTTTATATCTGGTAATATTTTTTGCTCTGAAATCTATTTTGTTTCTTGTTAATAATGCTACTTCAGTATTTTTCCCTTTAACTGGTGTGGAAGCACTTAAGGTGATTCCCATTGCCATGCCCTGTTTAAGGCCCTCCCCATGGGTAGAGTAGAACTCACAACTTGCTTCTAAACAATAGAATCTATACAGGATGATGGGATAGAATTCCCATTTTTTTCTTTGATTTTGGATAGTTATCATAGTTAGGTGTTCAAATTTATTAATCTTTTCTTTTGTAAGGTCTAATATGTTATCAATCTCATCTAGTATATTTTTCATTTCGCACATTATAGCATTATCCCTAGAAGTTAGATTGTGATTATTTTGTTTATGCTTTATGTCTCTATTTAACTTTTGATGGTATGAAATACAATTATAATAATAACTTTGATGTCCTTATGCTAATTTCAATAGCAAGATTGAATAACCTTCAATTGATTATCTCTTATTATAGACTAGAGGCCCAATGCACAAAAATTTGTGCACTCAAGGGGGGAGGGGTGTGGATCCCTCAGCCAAGCCC
>PVJC01030808.1:0-20956 GCA_004026665.1 Murina feae
GATCAATGCCTTCCCCAACTTGGAAGGGGAAAAAGAAAGGTGTTTGGATTGTATGAGATGCTATAGCTCACCCTGTTGGCACCATTGTAGTTAAAACAACATTCCTGATAAAAGAACAAAACAGTCTATAACACCTAGGCTGTTCTTCCACACTAAGATACCACATTTCCATGGCAGCATGGTGACTATTTCTCAGTGACTAAGATTCTGAGGATGGCCTCTGAAAGGTCTTTGTTTTTAACTTTCTAGGGTTATCAGAAAACGAAGTAAATTTTGTCAGTTTCTGACTAAGGAAACGGAAACTAAACTAGATAGGGAATATAGATCTTTCAAATATTAAACACAAATGAAGACAAAAGAAAGAACAAAAAGCAGATTCAGAGCGCAGAAGGAAATGGTGCAGCAGCTGGGTAGCCCAAAGGCTCACAATAGGTGGCAATATGAGAAAGTTCAGATACGGAGCAGTTAGCTTTGTCATTTCCTCAGTAGTGATGGTCAGGAGCCTTGGCTGTTCAACAAAATCATAGCAATTTGCCACAAATGTGCATTCTTTTCTCAGTGGTAGCTCTTTTCATCAAAAACACTCATGGAATTTTGATCAATAACAATGGAAAGTTTTAGGCTTTTAGCTGTTTAAACAAATGGATTTTGTCACAGTAATACAAGGTCTAAATAAACCTAATCAATTGTATTCTTTCAAAAAGTGTGCTGCTGTAGGCTGAATAATAATAACAGACCAATTTGGGTAGAGTCAATCAGGGTACAATTGTTGAAAATGACAGATTTTGCGAGGCACCGTCTCCATGTTAATTCTAAGCCTGTATTGTTGAAGGTGGCTCAGAATCCCAGTTCCAGTCATTTCATGAAAGGGTGTTCATTCTCACAAAGCCCAATACACCCAACATTCCAGAATCTGTTCCCATAACTACTGTTCCCAAATTGTTGCAACTCTCTGGTATTTTTGTATACATCTCCCAAATTCCTGTGCTATTCCATCTTTTTGGCAGCCATTTTTGCTTTTAGTGCAATGTGACTTTCTGGAACCTCAACCTCAAAGATGAGGCAGATGCTAAATGACTGAGAGACATCCTGAGAGTTGGAGTCTAAAGGCGACACAGACACATAAGGCATGATTCATATCCATTAGACCTATGAATTTTTCACTGAAAATGGGTTTTCATTTCCCCTGAATAGCTCTGCAATGCTTTGACAGTTGGGATTCCAATGACTTCAGGGTAGTTTAGCAATGGGGATTAGGTGCAATCCCAAGACTCCATCTGCTCCCTCCACATGTCCAGTTTGCTCCTGAATGCCCAAACCTCCTAAAACACATCAGAGTTGACATATATATTCTCATTTTATAGCATCTAGTTGGTGAACTCATATCTGTGCCATACCAATGTAAAAATGGGATTGAAGATTTGAAGATTTGGGTTGTTCAAAGTTATCAGAACCCCTACACTCCTTAACCCAAAAAGGCAGATCAATAAGCCACTTCCAAATTTTGACCTAATTTAGTCCTCTATCTACCCTTTCTAATAAAAGAGTAATATGCAAATTAGGCATCACTCCACCACAAAGAGGGCTGCCCCCATAGCCACAAGATGGCAGTGCCCAGTTCAGCTCAGCCCCACCAATGAAGTGGTCAGACCTCTAAGCCAGGCAAGTGGTGGGGAAGGCAGGGGGCCCAAGGGGCAGAACAGGCGATCAGAGGGCCCTGGGGTCCCCTGCCCAGACCAGAGGCCTTCGTCAGAGGTCTCAGGCATGGGCAAGGGCAGACCCAGTGATCAGAGGGGCTGGGGCAGAGCTGGTGATCACAGGGGTATGAGGATGCCCTACCCAGGCATAAAGGCCTGGGCCAGAAGCCTCAGGCCTGGGCAGGGGCAAGGCCACAGATCATAGGGGCCTGGGCTCCACAGAGCCAGCGATCAGAGGGGCAGGGTTGGAGCCTGCAATTACAGGGGTCTGGGCACTGGTGGGGCCTGCAAAGCAGGGGTCTGGGGGTCACTTGCACAGGCCTGCAGCCTTGGCCAGAGGCTGCCAGTGGGGCAGGGGCAGAGCCAGCGATGGCAGGGGTATTAAGCACTGAGCCAAACCAGCTAGGGCATAATCAGAGCCGGTGATTGTAGAGGCCTGGGCTCTGTGAAGCCAGTGATCAGTGGGGCTTGGGGGTCTTCTACCCAGGCCTGCAGCCTTAGGCAGAGACTGCAGGCCTGGGCAGGGGTAGAGCTAGGATTGGAGGAGCAGGGGGTGGGGCCGATGATCAGAGTGAACTACAGAGGAAACACCTTTTCTGACTGCTCATTGGCTAAGCTCTCTGTATGCCATTGGTAATATTCTTAGAAACTTGAATAATAAGAATACAATAAGGCAATCTAGGATTTTTCCACCACACTCCTGGAGAAAAAAAAAAAATGAAGGTTCACTGCTGGAGGGCTAAGAAATGTCATATCCTGCCCTAGCTGGTTTGGCTCAGTGCATAATGCCTCAGTCTGCTGACTGCAGGTTCTGGGTTCAATTCTGACCAAGAGCATGTACCTAAGTTGCAGGCTCTGCCCTGGCAGGGGCCCAGGTCAAGGCATATGCAGGGGGCAACCAATCAAAATGTTTCTCTCACTTTGATGTTTCTCTCTAAAAATCAATGCAAACATATCCTCAGGTGAGGATAAAAAAAAATGAGAAAGAAATGTCATATCCTATGAAAGACACATCTTGAAAATGCCTAAAGAAAGTTGCCATTTTTTCATGGTGAAGGGACTGGAGTCCATGTTGACGAAAACACCTTGGTGGCTGTGGTGACTGGCAGTGGCTGCAGCAGTGGGGTGATGGGGCTAGTGGCTTCCCCTGATTAGTCTAGTTGCCTCCCACAAAGGGAGGCCAAACTGTGGCTTAGGCCCACTCCCCAAGGGAAGCAGGGAGCAGGCCTACACCATCAGTAGGACATCCCCTGAGGGCTCCCAATATGTGAGATGGGGCAGGGTGGGCTGAGGAACCTCCCCTCCTCCACCCCCACCCCCCGGAGTGCATGAATTTTGTGCACAGGGCCCCTAGTATTAAATAAAATTGTTTCAACCTTTTTCTAAATACATAGGTCTAAGCATGCAGAAAAATTAGTCTTAATAATTTCTTCCATTAAAACCTGTAATGAACTAGAACTAGTACATTTCTCAGACTCATTATCATTTCACAAATCTTCTCTTTCACTATGTTCTCCTAAAATAATTGTGCTCAGCTTGTGTTGTTCAGACCAAAAATTCTGATTCCTTACAAAAAGGGAAGTTCACTTGTTCTTGATCAGTCAGCACTTTGTATCTTTTGTAGCATTCTCAAGATGAATGGGTTTGCCCTCATGTTCACCATCCCTCCAGGTTAGTCAGTAAAGTGAATAGGGAATAACTGGCTACTGGACTAGGGATTGCTGGGAACACCTCTGGCCCATGATATATGATATGACACTTTGAGACCTGATTCTTTATTAGTTGCAGGAGTACCCTCAGGGAAGCTAAGCCAGAGGCCACTCAAAAATTCCTTCCTCCAGAAGCCTCTCTTATCTTCATCAACCCTCAACCATTCTGGATTTTTTAACCTCCTTTTGAGTTTGAACACCTGATATCTATCACCTGAACATATATTTGGTAAGTCACTTACCATCTGATTCCTCACACTACTTTCTCCACTTGTTTTTGGTCACTGTATGTACACTGGGCTTTGATGAATTGCTTAAAATCTCCCTGTGATTGAAACTTATGGTACCCTGTTTGGAACTTTGCTGTATCTGGGTGTGTGGTTGCCTTTAATAGCCCACCCCTTTGCTGAGGAAGAGTTGATAGTCATGATCATGTCATGCTGAAGAACATAAGCTGTGGTGGGAGTCAAATAGGTGAGATTGGGCTCTGTCCACTGCCTACTGAGTAAAACCAGGTTGGTTTCTTTATTTCCTTTTATTTCACTACTTCCGAAGGGTCACATTGAAACAAACACTCTTCAGTTAGATTCAGCCCCCCTTTTTTTCTTTAATTTTTTCAATATGAGGTAGAATAATAAAAAGCTAGGAAAATTCCTGGTGAGTGGAATTGGGAAACTGAGACAAGTTAGTTAAACAAAGCCAAGCAATTGGAACAATTCACTAAGAGCTGGGGAATAGCAAAATCTTATCTTCCCTAATCAAGGACATTTGAGAACAAATGGTTTATGCCTCTCCTCCCTAATAGGAGAATAAATAGCTTAAATCATCTTTGTCATGGAGATAGAGGACAGAGACCCAATTAGTGGCATTTGTGGCAGCCAAACCCAAGGATGGATGAAGTAAGGGGAACAAATAACAAAAACCCAGTTAGAGCCAGACAGATCCAAAATAAAAGTAAAGCAGTGAAGCAGACCAGAGAATGATCCCAAACTTTACTATATGCACATTTTGATTAATCAACATATTGAAATACAGACTTGGAAAACTAATGTATATTCTGTTAAGACCCTCCCCTGAGAGCTCCCCTAGGATTCATGCCCTCAAAAAAAGAGTTAAAACCCTCAAGACAGATACCCAACTCTGGCTCTCTGTGGAGTATGCCCATGCCTTTTCTTGAATATGAATGTTTTACTTTCTCCTAAACTCTAAGAGTACCCACAAGACTTGCAACCAGGGGAGCAGCAGGTTGCGGCAATTGTTCCTGGACTTACTCCTATAACCTATTTCCAAGGGCCCCCTTTTTCTTGATTTTCCAGTGAACTGTCAGCAGCCCCATCTTGGCTCATTTCTTTCCTATAATGTTTCTAGGAAGCCAAAGCAGAGCACTGCGTAGGCTCTCTTATGTTGCTTCTTCTACCATATTTTTTTCCTTTGTTTCACTTCCCCCAGCTTTAATAAATGTTCTAAAATCACCTGGACTTGTGTTGTGATATTTTTCCTGTATGAAGTCAAGAACCCATACATTACAGGCCATCCTGAGGTAGATCATCCCTGGGCTTGATCCCTTTCCAGTAATAAGTCAACCTATATTCTCAACCAAACTTTGTCTACCTTCTACAATCCATTGTCATATTAATCTAAGGGTGAATTGGCTACTATTACAGACAAGAATTCATTTTCTTCTTTTCTATTTGTCCTTCCAAATGTCATGTATAGGGTCCCCTCAACTTTCCTATTTCACTCAATTCCTTGAAATAGCTATTTTAACACTTTTCTAGATACAACAAAGCAGGTAGTTTACATTGATATATAATGGGTTTGAGCCAATCCCTGAATGCTTCTTTCCTAGAAGAGGCAAGAAGCTAAAAGAAAGGAGAAATGGAATCTGTTATTATTTTCATACTAGGAGCCCAGTGCAAGAATTCGTGCACCTTGAAAGGAACTATAAGCTGCAAGGCTGCAGTAGGAACAGAGGTAGGTCTCAGCCCATCCTCCGTGCCCCCATACAACCCCTCCCTCAGCTGCCCCAGATCCCCTGTCTGCTGGCAGCCCCACTCCCAACACCACCCCTCCCATGTGCTGATGGCATGGAGTGATTGGGGCTGGTGCCAGCAACAGGTGCAAGCAGGGCTGGCACCAGCAGCAGGTGCAAGTGGTTGCTGCCATGATCACTCCTCAGGAGCTGGGGGAGGTGGAGAAGCCCTCAGAGGCAATCAGGGCCGGCAGCCACCACTTACACCTGCTGATGGCACCTAGTGAACAGGATCCGTGGCAGGCACCTGCAGCAGTGTGAGCAACAGCTCTGGTACTGGCCGCAGGTGTGAGTGGAGCTGGTGCTGGCAGTGGGTGTGAGAAGTGGCTCCAGCACCGGCAGCAAGTGAGAGTGGTGGGTGGGGCCATAGCTCACAGGAGCAAAGAATTTTCAGTAACCACCAGAGGCTCACCCCAATGACAGTGACCAGCATCCCACCTTGTTCTGGCGCCCCCACTCATCTCCACCATCCCTCTTGGCCAATGCCCGCTATGTTCTGCACATCCCCCCTGGTGGTAGGCACATATCATAGCAACCGGTTGTTCAGTTGTTCGGTTGTCCAGTTGTTCTGCCATTCAGTCTATTTACATATTAGCCTTTTATTATATAGGATTAGATGAAATGTGGATTTTGATGGGTCTAAGATTCCTTAATGAGAATTACAAGTAGGATTCAAACAACATGGTCTTGACTCCTACTCTACCAATGACTGGCTCAGTTCCCTCCAATGGATGACATAATTTACATCTGCCCCAACTGCTAAACTGTAAGATGGATAATAGTGCTGCCCAACTTAAAGAACAGTTATGAAGATAAATGAACTAATCATGTATATGTACTTTCTGCCTGATACTTGGTAAGAACTCAGTAATATTAGATCTTTCTAGTTGTCTCCTAGAGTTTTAGTAAATATTTCATTTTTAGAACAATGAATTCACAGAGTTGTGGCTATTTCTTGCTTAACCAGGATATGTGCATAAAGACTTATTTTTTATGCAATCTTTTAATAAGAATTGAAGTGGTGAAATTGAAATATAAATCTAATAAAAATAAAATAAATGTCAATAAATCTTGGTGGAGTGCTTTAAAAAAACACAACTTGGCTTGTTGCAATTGATTTTACATCTGCATTTTATTAGCATATTTTATTTTTGTTAAACCTTCAATTATACTGAAAGGGTATACACATACAGACTGAGAGTTGTGTCATAAATAGAAATAGCAGTAGATCTGCATTTAAGAAAGCTTCTGAAAAGACTGTCAAAGTATTTACTTTTTGTCTGAGATTATGCATCTTCAGAAGAAATGGAAAGAAAACTTTGAGCAGTATAGTGAAGGAGAGCTGTATTCATTGGCATGAAATATCTAATCTAATAAAAAAGAAACATGCAAATTGATCACACCTCCATTACCCACCAAGCCATGCCCACCAGCCAATCAGAGCTACTATATGCAAATTAATCCAAACCAAGATGGCAGCCAGCAGCCACCAAGCTGGAGCAAGCAGGAGGCTTGGTTGCCCAAGCAATAGAGAAAGCCAAGCTTCCCACCTGCTCTGGCCAGCTGTGGCCTCCTCTCAAGGCAACAAAGTTTCAATTATAGAAGATAAATAAATCCCAGATACCTGCTTCTAGCCAGCCTCGCTGGGAGCTTGGGTCACTGAGGGCCATGGCCAGCCTGAAAATAGCCCACTGCAGGGCTTGGCCAGCCTGAAAATAGCCATCAGCCACTCACCCAGGCTGCCCACATCCTCATGGAGTGAGGGTTCCCACTAGGAGGCTTGACCAGCCTGCAAACAGCCATCAGCCCCTCACCCAGGCTGGCTAGGCACCCCAGGGGGGACCCCTACCCTGAAGGGGATGTGGCCAGTCTGCAAATAGCCATAAGCCCCTCACCCAGGCTGGCCAGGAATCTTAGCAGGACCCCCACCCTGATTTGGGACACTCTTCAGGGAAAGCCAGCCAGCCCCCACCCATGCACCAGGCATCTATCCCATATAATAAAATGGTAATATGAAAATTGACCCTAATAGCAGAACAACTGGGAATGACTGGTCACTATGACACACACTTACCACTAGGAGGGCAGTTGTTCAATGTAGGAGCTGCTTCTGGTGTTCAGTGTGCTCCCACAGGGGGAGCTCTGCTCAGCCACAAGCCAAGCTGACGGTTGCCAGGACAGCGGTGGTGGTGGGAGCCTCTCCTGCCTCCTCAGCAGTGCTAAGGATGTCCAACTGCAGCTTAGGCCTGCTCCCAGCTGGCAAGTGGACATCCTCAAGGGCTCCTTGGCTGCTAGAGGGATGTCTGACTGCCAGCTTAGGCCCTATCCTCTGGGGAGCAGGTCTAAGCCAGCAGGTAGACATCCTCCAAGGGGTCTGAGACTGTGAGAGAACACAGGCCAGGCTGAGGGACCCCCCCCCCCCACCAAGTGCACAAATTTTTGTGCACCAGACCTCTAGTATGATATAATAATGTAAAAAAAGTAGTCCAATAAGCCAAGGCAATTCTAGCTGTGGTCACTATACAAACTCAACATATAGTGTTGCTATAATATATGAGTAGTTTGCCCCTTCTGGATGGAGAAAATATGAATGGAGGCAATATGCTTTTAAGAAGTTAACTTTTACCCTAACCGGTTTGACTCATTGGGTAGAGCATCAGCCTGAGAACTGAAATGTCCCAGGTTTGATTCTGATAAAGGGCATGTAACTTGGTTGTGGGCACATCCCCAGTAGTAGGTGTGCAGGAGGCAGCTCATCAATGTTTCTCTCTCATTGATGTTTCAACTTCTCTATGCCTCTCCCTTCCTCTCTGTAAAAAATCAATAAAATATATATTTTTTTAAAAGAAGTTAACTCTTAATTTGAATATATTTAGCCCAGAGGTGTTTTATTTATTTCCTGGAGTGCACTTAATAGCATCTTTTGAATAACTCATTCTTAAACTCCCTTTACCCTCCCAGATATATGGTAAATTCTGCACCAAATAGACAGCAAATTTAGCTGTCTCTTGACTGTTATCTGGCGTATACCTAACTGACCTTTTCCAAGACAGAATGTTGTAAGCCAGGGTCAGGGTGGACAGATTCTTGTCATTAAAGTCTACTCCAGGAAAATGTGAGAATATAGGATGGGGAAGTACCAATGGAAAGATGAAACTCTCCTTTCCTTGTCAAATGGCACTTTAATGGAATGACGTGAGCATTAAGTACAAAATAAGAAGACATGAGCTAGTGCCCATACCTATTACCTGCTTGCTCTATGATTGTGGGCACGTTCCTTAGCTATTCTATCTTTTTTTTTTCTCATTTGTAAACTGGGAAATATGCCTTCCCAGTGTTTTGTTTCCATTATGCTCAATTATTATTTGACAAAGGAGGTAAGAGCATACAATGGAGTCAAAACAGTCTCTTCAATAAATGGTACTGGAAAAATCGGTCAGATACATGTGAAAAATGAAACTAGATCACCATACACAAAAATAAACTCAAAATGGTTAAAGGACTCAAATGTAAGACAGGAAACCATAAAAATCTTAGAAGACTCCATAGGCGGCAAAATAGCAGACATATGTCATAGCATTATCTTACTGATACAGCTCATTGAGCAATAAACAGGGACTAAGCAGAAAATAAACAAATGGGAGTACATCAAAATAAAATGCTTCTGCACAGCAAAAGAAACCATCAACAAAACAAGAATGCCCTTGCGTTAGAGAACATATTTGCCAATGTTATCTCAGATAAGGGTTTAATCTACAAAATTTACAGAGAACTCATACAACTTAACAAAAGGAAGATAAACAATCCAATAGAAAATGGGCAAAGGACTTAAATAGACACTTTTCAAGAGAGGATATACAGAAGGCTGGAAGACATATGAAAACACGCTCAAAGTCACTGATCATCTGAGAGATGCAAATCAAAACAACAATGAAGCACCATCTTAACCTGTCAGAATGGCTATCATTTAACAAATCAACAAACAACAAGTGTGGAGAAAAAGGAACCTTAGGGCACTGAAGTGGGAATGCAGACTGGTGCAGCCACTGTGGAGAACAGTATGGAGTTTTCTCAAAAAACTAAAAACGGAGCTTCCATTTGACCCAGTGATCCCACTTCTAGGACTATCTCCCAAGAAACCAGAAACACCACTCAGAAAGGATATATGGACCCCTTTGTTCATAGCAGCACAATTTACCATAGCTAAGATTTGGAAACAGCCTAAGTGCCCATGAGCAGATGAGTGGATTAGAAAACAGTGATACATCTATACAATGGAATACTACACTGCTATAAAAAAGAAGGAACTGTTACCATTTGCAACAGCATGGATGGAACTGGAGAGCATTATGATATGTGAAATAAGCCAGTCATAGAAAGATAAATATCACATGATGTCACTTATATGTGGTATACAATAAACAATATAACTGATGAACAAAAATAGATCCAGAGACAAGGTAACACTGATCAGACCATCCAAACTCAGAGAGAAGGCAGGGTGGGGTGGGGATAGAGATCAACCAAAGAACTTGTATGCATGCATGCATAATAACATAACCAATGAATACAGACACTGGGGCGGTGAGGGCTTGTCCTGGAGGGTGGGAGTGGTGGGGCAGGTCAACTGAGGAAAAAGGAGACATATGTAATTCTTTAAACTATAAAAAAAATTAATCAAAGAATGCTTATAAGCTTGTGTGTTAGACTTTAAACTGCTACACAGATTTAGTCAACATCCATTTTCGGTACAATAAGAAAAGTCAATTTTGTAAATTGTAAAAGTATTAAAAGGTAAGAGGCCTTCCACAGACAACTGAGGTCTTAGAGACATGATTTCCCAGGACAATATGTTTTTGTTGAACAATGCATTCAATCTTTGGTTCCTGAAGCAGTTTGTATAAGGTAAAATTAAATAGCAAACTTTGGGAGCAAAAGCAATGACGAAGGTATAGTTTGTCTCCAACCTCTTGAAAATTCACTCCTGTGATTCCAAATTGCATTTTTTATGAAGTGATGGGAGAGGTGCATTTTTTTCTGTACTGTGCCTGGAATCTCGGAGGCTGTGTAGGACATAGATACATTATGAAACATGAGTTCACCTCCTCTCAGTGCAGTTTTATTGCATATTTATGCCTGTGGCTCCAGTGTGCTTCTGAGGCAAGAGATATGCTTGTTTACTGTTTGGACTGACTCCACTGCCTCTCACCTGTGCTGAGCTTAATCTGGCAGTCCCCTTCTGAGCCCAATGAAACTTGTTTTGAGCCAGAAGGAGCCTGGGGGGCCTGCCTAAATCTAAAGACTCCACATCAGACACTGGCAGAAGAACATGCTGAGCTCGGAGGCCTTCCAGAGCTTACAGGATCAAAAATACAGGGAAAATATTGCAGGTGCAAAATGTCACAGAAGAGAGACACCAAACAACCAAACATGCTAATCAGAAAGACTGAAGGTTGGCAGGATTCTGGGAGCAAGTTCTCTTTCATCGATATCCACTTGACTTTTCTTAGGAACCCACAGGGAGATGTTGGATCTGACTATTAATGAATCAGGACACACTTTACTAGTCCTGAAGCACATTTGTCATGGCAATTTATATGAGTTAGCACCACATTTCCAAAACCTGCTCAAGAATCTAGCAAGCATTCATTCTAACGAGCTAATGCACTCAGAATAACTTATACATTTTATGGTATTTATTACATATTGTCATAAACAATATTAAATTAAATTATGGGACCATTTACAAATTGAAAAAAATAAAGTGTTCATCATTAGGACAAGAAAAAAAATCTTAAGAGACACTCACTGCAGCATTTTTCATTCTGTTGAATGTAGAAGACATTCTGGTTGTATTATGTGCCTCATCCCAGTTAAAAGGAAGTCAAGAGGTCTGCACCTCGACTGGGGTCCTGGAAGTCTGGGATGGAAAGCATAGGCCTTTGGACTACAGAGGGCAGAGCGTAAGAGAAAAACCAACTTTGATAAACTCACAACCAAGTTATCAATCCTTAGGAGCTGGGAAAGAGAAGCTAAGTCATGGGCAGAACTGGGGACTATGCATCAAAAGAAAGGATTCATCAAGAAAACTGGGTAGAAGGTGCTAGAGAGAATCCTTGAGGATGTGAACACAGGACTAGGCACATTTGATATTAGACCAAGCTCTTAGCTATGCAGCAAGAAGCTCTGCCCAGTGGACATTAGGTTTATGTAATCACTATTAGTAACACGCTGGCTCTCATTGTACATGCCCACCTGCAATTGGAATACATAGACTTTATAGACCCTTCTTTGATGTAATGTGTTATCTCTCTAGGACTGTCTTGAATGTTGACCTTTGCCCTCCTCCACATCCTCACTAATCTTCCATTTTCTAATCTCCTTCCTGATGGTGCTGCTTTTCTGAGAACTAGTGTAGCATGATGGTTTAAGAACACAGACTCTCAAACCACAAATCTATATCTACTAACTATTTTCCCTTGAGACTTACTTAATTTCTGCATTGTGTACAACTATAAAATGGGATAAGCGATAATTACTACTTTTAGAGTTAGTGTGAAGATTGAGTTAAAATATCCCAGCTTCTTAAAACAATGCCTAGTAATTAATGAATATTATTTAGGTATATCAAATACTTATTAATCTTTATTATGTATCTCCCCTCTTCTGTCCTCCAGGGCTAGTCACATTGGGGGATAGCAAGAATAATTGGCTGGAGGGAGAAGTTAACATAATTTATAGCTGAATATTAATTCTTTTCCTATGTGGCATTGTGAAATGAGGGATCATGAGACACACTGATATAAATTAGTAGAATCCCTTTGAATGCAGACCAATGTGGGTGTGTTACATTAGAGACTCAAGTCAGATGAATAATATTGTTGTCATTAATGTACTTTTTCAAAATGTCGATCTGATCAACTACTCTTAGTGAAGTCCTAAAACATGAAAAGTACAATTACTTATTGATTTGCACATTTATTTCATTCTTAGAAATCTAAGATATAATAAAAAATTATCAAAAAATATTCTGAAATCTTAAGGAAAGTGATGTATATTCTGGGTCCACACAATGACAATTGGGCTTTTTACTAACATGAATGTCAGAATGAACATTCAAAATCATATAGGTTCTTCTAGAACAATTATTGATTGTGAATGTATTGTAGGATGTCTAGCCTCCCTGGTCCCTGCCTTCCCAGCACCAACACCTCCCTTCTCCCATTCTTCATGATAGTTAGAATTGTCCCACAACATTTCAAAATATCCCTTGTGGTAAACCATTGACCTAGGGACTGGGAGGAAGTTTATTGGTGAAGTAAAAGCCACAAGAGTTTGTCCAGAAAGTTCATACAGAGCAATAAAGGACCAGGGACAAAATCCAGTGAAATATAAACATTTGAATGACAGAAAAGGAGGAGAACCAGAGCACAGGGACTGGTATAAATAGAATTAGCAGAAACAAGGTCAACAGAGAAGAGACAAAGAAAACAGAAAATATCATTTTCTAAAGAACAGAATAGTCAATGGTATTGAATGGAATAAGTCAATTACCGGTAGGTAAAATGAGGGACTTATGTAAATCTAAATTTGAAAATTAAGGGACTATTTCTGAACTGTACCAAGGCTTTTAATGCTGCATTTGTGGCTAGAGAATTTATTGCAGCCAATTCAAAACTGGAGACATTATCTTTTCCAACCTTTCTGATAGCCTGAGTGGGAAGGGAAGGCAATGATGAAGAACAATTGACATAGCTCATTGGATAGAAACACGTGCATGTTATCTCCCATCCTTTACATTTCCTTCAATAAGTACCTACATATCTATGCTTGTAAAATGCACAAGCAATGCCTGGCTTCAAGCAAACCTTACAGATGAATTTTGTTTATTTTTAAAACCAAAGATATTTTAGATTTATAAAAGAGAGATTTTTCCTTGAACAAAGCCTGCAAAGGGAAAGTGAACATAGATAGACTGCTGGAAGCTATTCATTGTCTATACTATCATGAAAGTGCAAACAAGGAACCCAGAAGGCTGATGGACCTTGAGCTTTGGCAAGAGCTAAAGCTATGCACCAATTGTTCTGTCAAGACAATGATAGCTCAAGCAATTTCCTGACCTAATAATCTCAAAGTAAATCTTTACTAATATTTACTGACCTTTAGGATAGTCTGTCTGCTACCAGATTGCCTTCCTGACTAAGGCCAAGATGTCTATCTAAAATTGAATAAAAAGCTAACAGATCCTGGAAACCAGAGAGGCCCTTCCACTAGAGAGGGGTTCTCTGCCTAGCCTCCATGATTTCCAAATTCATATTTCTTGTCTGGTCTCTTCATTTGTGCATGGCCCTTCTCCAGGTCCTGAACCCTAGCCATGCAGGTTGAGGCTTTCACATCTTTCACAACAGACCTTATTCTCTTCTTGAAACCCCTACCAATACCTTTAAGTGTGTTCTCTACATAACCACAGATCATGAGACCAATAACAGGTTTCTTTATATTTTCCCCACCATTAGTTAATCTTGTCCTTTTTCTGTTTCTTCCCAGGAGGAGTTCAATATTTCAATGTCTAAAAGCATTATGACTCCTCTTAGTAACTGTACATCCCCTCAGCAATGTCAGCTGTTCCTGGACTATGGAGAATCTGGTTGTAAAAAATGTGTCTTCAGTCTTGCAGTTAAAGTGGCAAAGAAGAGCATCTTTGGGATGTTTTTAAGGATGGGAGAAACATGCTGAAGAGAGCAAGGTAAGGAAGGAAAGACTGATAGGATGGGAGTTAAAGTGTTCTCTTGATGGAATAAGAATATCAATAAGACTGAAGGAAAAGAAACAAAAACGCCCATCTTAGAAGGAGAAAAGTATAGTCACGGCTCTGGTGAAGGAAAAATAGAGAATGAAATGGGACTTTTTAGAAGCTCATGTACAGGCATGCCTATCTCACTTAAGGTGTTTTAACAGATGCCCCAAGTAAATTTTAGTTGGCAATAAGAATATTTATTTTCTCATAAAAAATAAGCAGATTTAGATTATAATAGTATGAAGCAATGAGTAGAATTATCTGCAAATAACCCTAAAACTCACTCAGAGTTGTTAGGAAAACAGGCCATCTGGAATGAACAAAGGGTGAGTGTTAACTAACTTCTCCAAGTGGGAAGAGCAGCATCTAAGCTAACTCCTGTGGGTTGGGACTATGCATTGGGCTCCCTTTGTTTCCTATAGATGGTCCATGATCTGTGGACCAGTAAGTAGCAGCATCACCTAGAAACATGTTAGATATGCAAATCATCAGACTCCATCTCAAACTACTGACTTTGAAATCCTGGGGTTCAATAATCTGTATTCTAATAAGCGTTACAGTTCTTTGCTAATGTTTGAGAACTACTGTCATAAACAGCTGGAACCGCAGATCCAGATGTAGAAACCAGATCGTTGAAGATTTCAAAGGCAATTATAAAGACTCTATAGAGAAAAACAGGAGAATAGCTCTGTGATACTCACATAATGATGCTAGTACCCACCCTTCAGGAGCCAATCAAATTAATTCTGAAATTTAATTAGGACAAGTAAAATTTTCTGGGTTTTTGCAAATGTAACACAAATTAGATTAACCACAAGAATCTTCATGACAGTATTTTGGAGATAACATCCTAAAGGTCATGCTGATTTGATTTTATCTGATAATTTGCCTCAACCTTCTAAAGCTCAGACTCATTTATTAAGTAAGAGGACAGGAGACAGACCTAGACTGCACCCCAGCCCAGCCTTGGACTGGCTGTGAGATCTGATGTTTCTAACCATCTCTACTCATAATGCTCATACATCCCAACTCTTTAAGGTTTTCTCTGAAAAACAGGATAATGGATATTATACTCAACAGTCTTGGAGGTGTCATGATAATTCAATAAATGATATCCAAAAGGATCATTTCTGTGTGTGTGTTTTTGTTGAGACTCTTGTGGTTGTTGGTGCATGTTCTGGCCTGAGACTGAAGCTATGAGGTATAATGATAGTAGATTAGGGGGAGTGTGGTGAATTGCTAACAAATTCAGTCTCAGAGAGAAGGGCCACAGAAAAGGCTTCCAAGAACATGATGTGGGAGATAAATCTTGATGGATGAGTAAGAGAGAGAAGAGGCAGAAGGAAAGGTGACTCAGAGCTGAGGGCACAGAATGGATATAGGCATGAAAACTCCTGTGCTTTCTTGAGAATGTTCAAGGTGTGCAGCTCAGCTGACGAGTAGCATTCATGCCAAATGAAGGAATGAGATGAATTTGAAAACTAAGCAAGAGATCCTGTCATGAAGATCCTACTAGGTCTAACTAAGGAATTGGACCCATTGAAGAAAATGGGAATGAGATCTCCAAAAGACAAACAAACAAACAAACAAAACCTACTCAGGCTATAGGGAAGAGAAGGTACTTAAATGGAAAAGAACTTGGAGTCAAGGGAGGTGTCTGGAGATTGTTATCATAAATCAGGACAGCAAAGCTGAGGTCCTGTGTGAAGCTATGGGAGGAGAGTGTGAGATCACTTTAAGAGACTATAATAAAAAAGAATGTTTGCTGATGTATGACAGAAACCTCATAATCAAGATTCCCCACGTTAAGAAAAAAAAAGAATACATGCAATGGATTCCTGTGCTCATCTAATGTGACTAGTAATGTGTTCAAACTAGTGGGACTTGTTCCTTGAGTTTCAGACCTCACAGCATCCCAGAGAGAATGAGTCAAGTTTCAGACACTGATGAGCATTCTGAGGGCAGCAGGTGCTAAATGTTGGAGCATATGGTAGAGACTCAAGTAAAGCCAAGTCTTGAAGAAACTACTCTGGACCCAAACCCCAGCACCACTGAATCTAGCCCAAACTCTGTCATTTCCTTAAGGAGTGGTGACCTTGAACAGGTCACTGCCCCTTTCTGGCCTTACTTTCCTCCTCTATATAAATCTTGAAACTAGAATTGAAGACATAAGGAAATGACCTAAGGCCTTGCTCCTCCAATCAGAGTTTATGTCTGAAAGCTGGCATACTAATAGTTGTGGGATAAACAAGGAACATGTTTCTAGAAAAGCAATTTTTTCTGATCCAAAACTAATTCAAAACATTACTCTCCTATTAAATTAAACATACACGTAAGTGCAAATATGCACATATTTTAAATATAAAACACAAAGCTTCAAAAATATATCTGGCTTGCCAGTTGTGATAGAGTTCAAAGGTAGCTTTTAGGACCTCCTAGTATTTATCTTCTTATGTAATCTCATCCCTTGAATATATGCTAGACTTACAGACTTCTCTCTAAATAATAGAATACAGCAAGTATGAGGTATATGTGGAATCTAATGAACAAAATATATTCAGAGACATGAAAGCTTGCAACAGACTGGGGATCCTCAGAGGGAAGAAGAGGAGTGGAGTGGGGAAAAGATCAACCAATGAATTTGTACACATATATGCACAACCCATGGACACAAACAATAGTGGAGTGAAGGCCTAGGGAAGGGACAGGAGTGAGGAGAAGGGGGTTTCATAGGGGGTGGGGGGAAGAGGACATCTGAAATACTTTCAACAATAGAGATAATTTTTTTTAATGAATAGAATACAGCAATAGTGATGGGGTGAGAGTTCTAAGATTAGATAGTTAAAGAAACCTGTGACTTTCTTCCCTTGTCTCCCAGTCTCTATGTCTCTGCTCACTTAATCACTCTGATGAAAACAAGTCATCATGTTGTCAGAGGCCTCACTGAGATGTTCACATGGCAAAGAAGGGCCAGCAATGACTAAAGTCTTCAGTCATACCACCCACAAGGAACGGAACCTGATGATAACTGCATGAGTAAGTTTGAAAGTGTATCTTCCACATTTGAGTCTTGAGATGTTTGAAACTCTGACTGACCCACTGATTGTGAGAGCCCAGATGAACCCAGCTAAATTCTACCTGGATTTCAGTCCCACAGAAACAATGAGATAATAAACGTTTGTTATTGGTTCAATTTGTTATACAGCAGTGGGTAACTAGTACACAAATGATTACTTTGGGCTGTAGCCAGAGACACCCACTGAAGTAGTCTCTCCCTTGCCTTTGCCCTTAGCAGGATAAACACTCTCCAGAAGATGCACTTTAATGGACTGGAAGTGGGCAGAGGGGCGTTCCATTGTAAGAGTAAACCCTCAGATGTCAGCTCTCTAGAATGCAGACTTCTCTGAGTCAGAAACATGTAAAGAAAGCTTAGCTACTTGCCCAAGGTTTTCTGGCTGGTTTCTGAGATGAGCTGGAGCTAAATCCAGGGCTTCAGACACCCAAGTAGTGATCTACTAAATGACTCTGAGCCCTAATACATATATGACTACATTAATTATTAATATTATATGTGATATATAATTATAATTACTGAGTCCACAAATTCTTTTCTCAACATTTGCTTGTTTACTAGCTAGTCTGAGGCATCTAAATACAAGGCTGTTTCCTTCCTGTTTGTATTCAGTGACTCCTAAAGGACTATCAAGAATCTTTGCACAACGATCACAGAATGTTGAATTGAAAACATTTCCCAAAGCCCCAAGACATATTTCAACACTCAGCTCCACATAACATTGTTGCATGGCTTCCCAAGATAAGACCAGCCCTATTTTATAATTCAACTTCACTTCAGGGCAGAGGAAGCGAGGCAGAGTGTCATAAACTCAGCCAATGGAGTGTTCTTCCACCCTAAGGACACACTGTAGAGAATGATATGGGGAATGTGGAGAGACCGTCCCTACATTTAGAGAACAGTGAGTTCTTGGAAAAGCCAGTGCAAATCTCCCAGTGATTATAATTGCCATGGATACACAGAAGGAAGGGTGGAGCTACAGTTGTTTTTATTGCTATTGGGCTGCTGCTGCTTCTCTTGTCTTGTTTCTGTTTTTGTTACTGTTCTTTCCAAGGCCCTTTGCCCTTAGCATGGTGTCCTTCGGCCAGTCTGGGGATGTCTCACTAATGGGGAGCCAAATACTACTCACGTGTGTATATTTGTCAGGATGGTTGAGATTGCACTGCAGTAACAAACAATCCCCAAATCACAATGAAAATACTTTTTCTTCAGAGTAAATGTCTGCTATAGGTTAGCTGAAAACTGTTCTACATTGTTCCCACCCAAAGACCAGCCCATCAGAGAAGCCCTGTCTAAACCATAGCAGGCTATGTTTTCAGAGGGGTGGGGACAGTAGCATTTGTGAGAACTGGTTCTAAAGTGCTCCCCCAGAAGTGATACACTGACATTTAACTGTCTTGAGCAAGTCACACAGGTATACCTAACTGTAAGGGGCAGGAGACAGTAAACCTAGCACATTCCCAGAAGAAAGAGAACAGTATTGAGGAAGCAGGATTCTCCCATGAAATTGTCATTAAGTTAAGGTTATATTGGAGGCTAATGAGCAGAAGGACAGGAATAGACAATCTATACTTAGTTGGTAAAGTTTATAACAAGGCTAAGTGGCTTTCAAAGTCCCTTTTTTGGTCGGATGAGAGTCTACCCAATTTCAATCATACTTTGTTGTGAGAAGGCAGGCAAAGTTGTCAGGTTTTGGTTCATGAGCAATCTGTTTTTTACTCTCATCTCATGTTGCAGTCTCCCACTTTCATCAGGGATTTTGTTTTGTCAAGTTTCTATGTCTTCTGTACCTCTAGATACACCCTTTGCATGGTGTCCCTTCTTCTAGCCATCACTCTTTTTCTTCCTCTTTTCCACAGCCAAGAATCTTAAGAGGAGTCAGTGTTAACTCCTTCAACTTTCTAACCTCATGTTCATCACATTTGCAGATTCTTCCCATATGCAAAGGAGAAGATACTAAACAAGGATGAAGGTAATTGGGGTCATCTTAGAATTCTGCCTGCCATAGCTAACAAAAACCCAAAGATCAAGAAAAGTCAAACATAGGTGGGAGCCATATCTCACTTGCCTGTTGAATGAAAGACTGAATGAATCACTGGGGCCTCTGGATCATCTTCTACATGGCTACCTCAACCCCTCACAGGTACTAACATCATTAGATGTCTTGATTATCTGAAAATTCTGGCATCCCAACAGACATGCTTCTACTGTCCTTGCCCTCAATATAGTGTTATACATAGGCACCAAAGTTTGACCCTGGATGGCCCAAGTTCAAATCCCACCTTTTCCTTTTACTGTTTTGTCATATTACTCAAAGTCACTTAACCTCGCTCAAGCTAAACCTCTTTCTATAAAGAAAATGATAACTGCCTCATAGTATTTTCACGAGGATTAGCTAAGATATTATAAAGCACATACCAAGGCACACACTAAGTGTTCAACAAATGTTATCTATTATTGGTATCATAATCTTCTATCCCTTTATGCTATCAGCTTCCTGATTCTCACCTCTTTTTTCTTTTTTCCGTCTCTAGTTTTCTCTTTCATAGAAGCAGCCTGAACCTTGTTACATTTGCCAAAGTGCTGATACTAACAGAACAAAACAAAAACATCCTTGGCAAATATACTTTCCCAAGAGGTAATAGGATTAATCAGTGTTCACTCTCTGCCATCCCCTCCCTGGACGTAGGCCTGGACCACAGGACATAAAGTAGAGAGTTTAAAACCATAGATCTGAGTATCCTTTTTTCCCTTTGTTTAAATACAGTGGACAGAAAAGTCCTAAAGAGAAGTTAAAGATCTGGAAAATAAAAACACAGATGGCTTATTAGAAATGGCTTTTCCATTAACCATCTGTGTGACCTTGGGCTGGTTGCATTTCGTCACTACTGACCTACATGGCTTTCCCTGCCAAAAGAATAACTTAACCCATGAGATCTGACTTCTCACACAAACATTCTGACATTTCTGATCCAGGAACAGCCCTGCAATCAGCCAGAACCTCTGTGCAGGAGTGGAGGACACGTTGAGCTAATAGGGGAAGCAGGCTCAGTTCATTCAGTTCACCATCCTCATGCTGCCCACAGAGAAAAATGACACCTCCACAAGGTAAGACTGAAGGTCACGAGCAAAAATGGAAACACATTAATGCCCTCTATTCTGTATATTCTGTTGGATTTTACAAAGCACTTCCATGATCACCGTCAGTATCAATTTCACAAATAATGCTACATTTATGTAGGATGGTCATTATACTATACTAGGGGCCCAGTGCACAAAAATTTGTGCACTCGGGGTGGAGGGAGTCCCTCAGCCCGGCCTGTGCCCTCTCACAGTCTGGGACCCCTCAGTGGATGTCCTATGATGGCCCCAGTCTGCCAGGCGCCTTCTGTGTGTGTGTATGTGTGTGTGACCACTGGGGACCTACCCCCAGCCGCGGAACCAGGGCACGGAGCAGTCCTCCTGTGTGTGTCTACCTGCTGGGGACCTGCCCCCAGGCACACCATCAAGGCTTGGAGCAGGCACCCCCTCTATGTTGATCTCTCAGACTCTTGCCCTCCCCTGCATGTTGTTCTCTTTTTTGAGCTGTGGCCAGGGCTGGGTGCTGCCTGCCTCCCAAGCTTGCCAACTGCCCATCTTCCTCCAGCC
>PVJC01030809.1:0-21023 GCA_004026665.1 Murina feae
ATATAATACTATCTTTTTTAGAGAATCATTTTACAAAGTCTGGGTAGAGCAAGCCTGTGATATTGTTCTTCTCTAAGAATATTATGGCTACTTTAGGGACTTTAAAACAGATTTATTGAGGTATGATTGATTTACAATAAGTTGCTCATATTTAAAGAGTCCATTTAGTAAGTTTGACATATGTACACACCCATAAACATAATCACAAGTCAAAGATGTGTGTATTTACCACACACAAAAGTTTTCTTGTGCCCATTTGTTATCCCTCCATCCCTCCCTTTAATGTGTCCACATTCTCACTCAGTTACCACTCTTCTGTTCTAGCAATATGAATTAATTTGCCAGAAAGCTCAGTAGTTAGAGCATTGGTCAGTGTTCAATTCCGGGTCAAGGGCATACAGACCTGGGTTTCAGGTTCTATCCTAGGCCCAGGTTGGGGCTTGTGCGGGAGGCAACCAATCAATGTGTCTTTCTCATGTGATGTTTCCCTCTCTTCCCCTCCCTTACACTCTCCTTTAAAAAAAAAATCAATGGAAAAAATATCCTCAGATGAGTATTAATAAACATGTTAGTCTAAGCTTGGGTATATATGATGTTTAAAAGTTAAAAAAAACACACCTTTGGGATAAATGGATCATTTAAAGAATTCGCTAAAGGCTAATGGATAGCCAAAGAAAAAAATTCATATAAGTTGGCATAAATGTAGAATATCGGCTTTGCAATGTATATTTTGCTGATTTCCAGTCTATTATTTAATCATGTGCTTTCCTCCTCCTAAGTACCCACTTTCATAAACAGAGGTGCACGTAACTATACTATGCTCACATCCTGGGCATCAAAGTAATAGGACTCTATGCTTACAGTTCTCCATTGCTTTCCTTATTTTCCTGGGGTAACTAATACCAAAATTGACTTCTCTCCTTTGACATCTTCAAACTTCTAAGGTATTCATAGGACAGGCACTTATTGATATAATATGGCAACCCCAAGATTTATATAAAACCTATATACTCACAGTTACTGGAAGGGCAGGTGGGAAGAAATTTAGAAAAGAATGTCCCTTATTTTTCTTGACCTTTCAATTTTGGGGCAGTGTTTCTGGTCAGAAAGTGATTTGGGGAGAAAATCAGCAGAGATAATTGATGTTTTATGCCTTTACCAATGTCTGATGACTTCAGAGTCTGGAAAAAATAGAGATTCAATATGATATGGTAGCCACAAGTTTAAGTCCATGTAAACCATTACTAAAAATAGAATTATTCAGGCACTTATAAAAAAGGATAGCTGAGAAAGAATTATTAGGATGACTAATGGAGTAAATCCCTGAGCCTTAAGTGGTCTGATAGTCCCACATGTGGAACAGATGGTAAAGATGAGTCCATAACCATAGAGCCAGAGAGTATAATGAATACTAAGCACATACTTAATATAACTCCCTCTGCAACTGATGACAACCTATTATGTGGACTGAGAGTGAAATGAAGCAGGATACCATGGACTCCCAGAAATTCTTGAAAGCAAAATATAAAAACTCCAACAAAATTAAGAACAAAATATCTCAAATACAGACTGGAGGTAGGTAGTGAAATCATAATACATGGTTTGAAAATAGATTAGGATAAAAATTCCTACTGTTAATGAAATACTATTATGAATACTGCGATGTGTGAGAAGAACAAATATCTAAATTCTCATCAACATCTAACAATTGTTTTACAACTCTGACTGTGGCAGCAAATTGGCTGGAGGATATGATAAAAAAGAGCTAGAACTGAAGTAGCTGAGTTGAGGGATACTAAACAAAGAGGGTAAAATGGAATTACTCACAAAGCCCTCAGGGCAAGACCAAAACTCCACCTTAGTTCATTCTTACTAATAATCTGTGAAAGTAACAATATAAAAATGTAAATTGTGACTCAGAAACTAGGAAGTGTTGAAATAGTAAAAAATACAAGCAAATCAATAGAGGAGGGAAAAGAAGCTATCTATGTAGGTTTCATGGTTGGGTATGAAAATAGAGTGAGGGTTTCATTACCATTTTTTCTTCTTCAAACAAGGCCAAAGAGTAAAGAGAGAGAGAGATTCTTTTTGAACCAGTAATAAAAGCTATAGCTGTCTTTACTACCTATTTACTGGGTTCTAAATGGATTGTAGGAGACATGAAGGAAAAGACACTATTTCCCAGTTATAGTTCTTGTTTATGTACTCCCTCCCAATTCCCTGGCTCTGCATCTAAGTGGCCAACAGACCTTGAATCTTCAGACTTTCTAAATCCACTAGCTTTTTTCTTATCTTCACCCAAATCACCTAACACCAAACATGACCTCCCTTGTTGGGCATAGCATTACTATACCTAATTCATTTGTGACCTCTATCAAGTTCTATTTAATTTACCTATCTATCAAATTGGCCCCCTTTTCTCATTTCTGCCCAACTATGCAGGGGTAGGTCCAGAATTTAGAATGTGACCAGCACCTTCACCACATGATATGGATTATCTTTCTTCTCATTAATGTTTTGAAAACAAAAGTGAAAATCTCAAAAATATGCTACTTGAATACTAGATAACCATTTACTCTGAACTGAATGGTTAATAATTATATACTTATAAATTATTTTGAGAACTTATAATAGAGAATTAATATTATATGTGGCACCAAACTGTAGAGTTACCCTTAGAATTTTGATCTTCTTTCATTGTGTTGGATTTTATGAATTTGGGATCTGTGACTACAGGACACATAAGGGTTTTGCAAAAAATTAATGTGATATAGGAATTTCATTTTCCAGTAGAAAGAGACTGCCTCATTCCCATCACACAGTCCAGGGTTCCCTAAGGATCACCTTTTACATCTCTGTACCACACAGCAATCTGTCCTAAATATTAAATACATTTACCTGCCTGATGAACAGTGGCCACCCAGATCCCCAGATGTCACACTATGTGACTTTGTGTCACCTCTTCCTTGTATGGTTATGAACCACATGATTGGTATAGCCTTTGTAACACTACATTAAGGGGCATATATTTGTAAGATTATGGCAATAACTGTGGTAGTGTGTTTAAAAATTGGCTTGGGCCAGATGTTTATGTGTTCTTAGATAATTTTGTCCCTGAGCAACAAACTTTATGAAAATGTTTGACTTTTTATAAATACTGTACATGGGAATATATGAATTAAATATATAAATATGAATTATACACATAATTTATATGTAAATTAAAATATGTATATGTATAATTTATTGAGTTTTAACCCTGGCCTGCGAGAAGCTATTTACATATATCATCTCATTTTATGCCCATTAAAACATTGTGAGAAAAGGGGTTACTGAGGCACAGAGAGATTAAACAAACTTGCCCAAAGTCACACAATTAGTGCTGAAGTCACTACACTATGTATTAAATATGTTATCCAGAGATGAGGTGCTAACGGTGGGGCCTGCAGCAGAATTTCATCACCATGTCTTACAATACCCTGATTGATATTTGACATTTAATTGCTGATAGTCCAACATCTGTCCCAGAAAACATGCAGTAAATGAGATTCAGAAGCCCCTGCTCTGATGGGAAGTGGTATAGGATGGAGTTCTCACCTGTTTTTGAAGTTTCAGACACCAGAGAGAGCCCCATTTCCACAATTTAGCCTGTTGAGGTAAGACCACAGTGTTCTAATAGGCAATTCCAAGGAATTTTAACATTTCAGTGGCTATATGTTTCCTGATGTCATGAGAAGGCTGTAGTTGTATTTTATGAAATCCAATAATTTGTTTTCTCAAAGTTTTATAGTGACAGGTCAAAAAAAAACCCCACCTAAATTAAAATAAACTAAAATATGAAAAGCCCAGAGTAATTAATTCATCATGGGTTCAAGATGCTATTCTATAGACATTATTCTAGTTTGTATACTGTACTACTATGCTGGGAAGAAATCTACCACATGGAGCAGTCACATTCTCTGCCAGAAGAGATGGGAGAAAGGATACACTGTATGGTCTTCTGATTTTTACCACATTGGTATAACCCACCTCATCACATAGAAGCATTTACTCAAGGTCCTTCAGAAACAGATTGGTTTGAAATGGTTGAAGAGATCTTTCTGAACCTCTGAGATGCCAAGTGTTCTAGATGAGGATTTACTGGTCTAAATTAATCATAAGTGGATCATTCCATTCATTACATCTACTTAAAGAGTTACTGAAAGTTTCTAATATAAATTAGACTGTAATCATATACAGTAAAAATAATATATCAGTTTTTCTTATTTCAGCAGAGAAAATTCTTTAGCTAAGCAGATCTGGAACTCAAAGCCTTTACCCAGTCCAGCCTACTCTCTCTTAACAAATGAAAGTGCTATATGTGTATGTTCATGTGAAATAAATACAGTAAACAGACTAAATCATTTTATTCTAACCAGTGTAATTCTGTTGTCAATTAGTTGTATTTTATATTTGTGGGTGTTCTGCTTTGTTCTAAAAATAGAAGAGGGAATAAAATGGGAGGGAGTCTTAAAAAGTATAATAAAATAATGTACCTCAAAGACTTATAACCCAATAAAAAATATATACACTACCAATAAGGAAGACTTAAAGTTTTAGAGGAGAATGAAAAATACTTTTTCAGCAATTCATTTGACAGATAAACTGAGGCTAAAATTTTTTCTGAGGTCAAATTTTTTAAAGGATATGAAGTTAAATTTTGGCAATAATCTTTTCTGTGCAAAACACTAGCTTTTGTGAATAATGCAGTAGCAATCTTTACAAGACAGTCTATTATAAATACTCTTCTTTGTCATTTAAATGGAAAGTGTGACAAGAATTCAAAGAAGAGCGAGATTAGTATGAAAAAGGTAGGATTGGGCAAGCTCCTGAAGGGTAGGAATAATTTGAATGGGGAGGGAAAATGATATCTCAGATGTGCAAGTTCAACTGATCAAAGTTTATTGACTTTATTGGAGCAATATTTTGAGCTGTAGATTTAAGACTGAAGAGGTACATAGGATTTGCCTCTGATATGATAGAGGATTTTAAAAGCCTAGATATGGATATCCTAAAATAATTTAAAAACACATGTAGATTATTAATTTTCTAGTATGTCTACATGGCAATTAAATTTGCTATCTATTTTTTACAGACTTTTTCTCTCCCCAATTTTTCTCCTTTTAAACACTCTATTCCTACCTTAATATTCTCCCCTGTTTTATTTTTTCCCTTTCCTTCATGGAGAATTGTTATTCCCGAGGATAATTTTATTTATTAAAAGTCTGTCACTTTCATTTTCTAGTAAGAAATTCCAAGGCTTAAACAGCCACACCTTAGGTGACAATTTTGAAACATTCCTTTCAATCCCCTACCAATTACAAATCAGTCAAATGGTGGGTAAATTGGGAGAAAATCAGAATGCTCACATTTTTGCTACATTAGGGACTTTCATGGTAGGAGCTCTGCATGGTGACTTAGCAAATACTTTTTTTCTGGAGCTCCCAGGGAGCTACTTCAAACAGAGTGCTATACTTTTATTTATTTTATACTGAAATCCTAAGTCAGTATTTATTTATTTTATACTGAAATCCTAAGCTAAGTAAATACTAGCTCATAATTAATTTGCCCTAAGTTCAATACTGCCTCCCATCTAGGTTTTGCTTTTTTAAGTACACCAAATATGGCTGAGGCTTTCAATTATATCTTCAGCTAAGAAACATGCCTTTACAACCAACTTGCAGAACAAGCTAGATTTCATCTGTTTTTGGCCTTTGTAAAAATAATAGAATAACAAACCTGAAAAGATCAATGACATGTTCAAGCCATGCTGAAGACATGTATAATTAATAGGTAGCAAATAAGTTCATTTATCAAAAGTCAAGTAGTACACAAATCCTACATTAAATTTAAATATTTTTATGTATGCATGTAAAATTTCTAGTATATACACTGAAAAAATAAAAATTAAGTGTTGAATTTCAAAAGCAGGAGAGGGAAACATTGAGTTAAATGAGAAAAGCACAACTAATAAAAAATCCAGGAGAGTAAAGAGAAAAGAGTCAAATAGTAATATAATAAGTAGAATAAAAGGAAAAAAGATAAAAAATAATCCAGTATCATTATCCTAACAAATTAATATGGTAAACTCTTCAATAAAAACAAAAATTGTCAGACTAAATTTTTCCAAATATATATAAAGTTTATAAGAATCACAGAAATAAGTTTAAAACTATGAAGGAGCAAAATATTGCATTGCGAACATAAATTTGAAAATACGGTGGCATGATGAGATTTTATTATACTTCTATCAATAATTACAGACAAAGCAAACAGAAAAATCAGAAAGAATACATAATATTTGAACTATTTGTTTAGCAAATACGATCTAATGGACACATATAATATCTTGAAAAATAAATTAATTTAAAGGCTTGGTTCCCTACCCCTTTAATTTTAATTACTCACTGAGAATCAAATATATGCATAATATGAAGCTAATTAGTTAATTGCTACTAAACCACCAGCCAGTCTTTATTAAGCACCTTTACTTAGCTTTATTAAGCATTCACTCTTTTCCAGGCATTGTAGTAAAGCCTGTGGATATTAAGATAAATAAAGTCTCACATTCTATCTTGATAAAGAAAACTAATGGGACAATAAGCTGCTAATAAATTAGAGTGCAATCTAGTAAAGACTGTCCAGGAAGATCGCTAGTAGAAAGGAAGAAAAAAAAAAGACCAGGTGTCCCCATTAGCAGTGCGGTGAGGAAAACATGCCAGCAGGATTGCCTGACCTGGACTGGATCTATAATTGGGGATTTACACAGTTGACTAAAGATAGAAGACTATTTAATACAGAAGGTAGAGCAGCGGCAAAGGTCCAGAAATGTCAATGAGCAAACCCAGGAAACTGCCAGAAACCCCAAAGCATCAGGACTAGAGGACATGAGGAGGGAGTGACATCATATGCTGGGATTAGAAAGGGCGTACCACCTCCGACTGTTTTTAAGTGTTTTGAGGAGAACTATGAAAAAACAACGGCCTGTTTGGTTGCACGTGTTTCTGAATTTGGGGCTATGAGGGGAGGAGAAAGGAAAGGGAGAAGGGGAAAAAGAGTTTATTTTGTTTTCTAAAAATAGCATTTATATTTTCACATGCAGTTGGGTCCACAACATAGAGAGGAACATCAATTGTTGTTTCACTTACGTATGCATTGATTAATTGATTCTTGTATGTGCCTTGACCAGGGATCAACCTGCAATTTTTGGCATATCAGGACAATGTTCTAAGCAACTGAGCTATCCTGTTAGGTCCTGACCTTATTTATATTAAGTAACCAAAACCCTAGAGCTCAAGTGAAATTCAGTCTGTAAATAGTTGTTGGTGCATCTGAGTGCTGTAAGAATCTCTGAAGAGCAAGCAAGTTTGTTACTCAGTGAGGAGTAGGTAAATACTCTGTGTAAAGAAGTGGCTGAACCCAGCCAGTAAAGCTCAGCAGCTGAGCATCAACCCAGGAACCAAGAAGCTACCGGTTCAATGCCATGCAGGGCACATGATAGGATTTCAGGCTTGATCCCCAGTAAGGGGGCATGCAGGAAGCAGCCAATGGATGATATTTTCTCTCTCATTTATGTTTCTATCTCTCTATCCCTCTCTCTTCCTCTTTCTCTAAAATATCAATAAAAACATTTTTTTAAAGAGGTGGCTGAATTTTAAATAGATGGAATAAGTTTCAGAAGGATACTCAATGATTGGCTTGGGATGGTGGAAGAGCTGTGCTGATGATTACCCTGAAAACTGACATATATCACAACATGTAATCTATCTACACAATGCATTTATTTATTTATTTATTTATTTATTTATTTATTTATTTATATATTTCCTTTCTTAAGGATATGTTTCCATTGATTTTTAGAGAGAGTGGAAGAGAGGAAAAGACAGAGAGAAATATTGATGTGAGAGAAACACATCAACTGCTTGCCTCCTCCAGGAGCCTTGATCAGGGCCGGGGCCCAGGAGGAGCTTGCAACCTAGGTACATGCCCTTGACCAGAATTGAACCAGGGACACTTTGGTCTACAGGCCAACACTCTATCCACTGAGCCAAACCGGCTATGGCTACACAATGCTTTCATATGCATTATTTTACTGAGTTCTCTTAAGCATTCTACAGTATCAATATAATCACCCTGTTTCCATAGTTGAGGAAACAAGTTCAGAAAGGCTGTTTTGCCCAAGGTCACATAGTAACAAAAGGCAAGATCTGGTCTGACAGGCAGGTGCTATGTTTCCAAGCCCAGGGCTCTTTTCACTAACTCCAACTCCTTGGCTAGATCATAGAGAGATAAAGTTTCCACTGGAAAAATATTAGGTACTCAGAGAAAGTTCTGTGGGTCCAGGATGGCTGAGATAGACATGGTGAGAAGGAAACACTAGACCAGAAACTATGCAGGTGCATTAGCAGAGGCCAATGTAGCTGGGCAAACCAGTGGAGCATCTGGGCTTAACATGACCTGAGGAAACATTATACAACAGAGAGTCTAGTAACAAATGCCATGGGATTCATGGACAGAGGATGCGAGCAAGGCGTGTTGACAGTGGAGGATCTTTTACTTGAATCATTGAGAGAAGGGAGATACATTTTTGCTTAATGAAGAATGGTCGCCAGGGTGCCAACTTTCTTTCTTTTTTAAAAATATATTTTAATGATGTTTTTACAGAGAGGAAGGGAGAGGGATAGAGAGTTAGAAACATGGGTCAGCTGCCTCCTGCACACCCCCCACTGGGGATGTGCCCGCAACCAAGGTACATCCCCTTGACTGGAATGGAACCTGGGACCTTCAAGTCCGCAGGCCAACACTCTATCCACTGAGCCAAATCGGCGAGGGCCAACTTTCTTTTCATTAATACAATTTCCATCTGCGTTACTGTGGTCCAGGGGTTTGCAAGTATAGAATTGGAATGAGCTGATGGAGAGAATCAGTGGAAGCTGTTCTCCAATTACCATGTAGGATTGGTGCTAAGAGAACTGGGACACCCTGAAAACTGAGTGCTGTCATTCTGCCATTTCTGTCCTGAACTACATCAGAATGCAAAACCAGGGAAGCAGAATGCTTTGCTAGCCTAGACCCTCTTCTATTTCCATCATGTTAGAGGTCTAAGTATGAGACCTGTCCTGTCCAACTTCCTCTAGAGAGTTTTAAATTTAATTCTGGCTTTCTAATTTGTCAAAGCAAAAACTGGAATATAATAAGCCATGTAGTTTTCATTATATGAAAACAAAAAACATTCATAGGGCATCAAGTGAGGCAAACATTTTTACTACTTTAATATATTTGTTCTCTTATTTGTTGACTCTTTTCTACTAGAATGTAAGATTGATTAGGCAAAGGAGTCTGCTTCTCTTGCTAGCTAGTTTCCACTATCTACGCTCTCAAATATTAGCTGTTTGATTGAATAAATGGTTTAAACAATTAATTATGTGGTCTTTATCCAGTAAACTGTAGGTAAAATATGAGACTCGACAACAGTTTTATACATAAATCCACCTTAAATATATAACCAGAAAATCATGGATTTATGAAATGCCACAAATAGGACAGCCTAAATATTAAGATTAAAGTTGTGTAGACCAGATAATCAGATGATTGACTGCACAACCCATTTTAATGGGCTGTGGACAATGTACACAAATGGATTTTTGCATAGTCAAAATTGAATTTCAGCTCCCGATTTTTGGTCCATTATTATTTCCATTGGGAATCGTCTCTCCTGTACTCCATATTAGTTTCCTGTTATTTTCACTGACAGTACAGGAGAAGGATTGTCAATCCTGATTGAATTTATGAGATAAAAAATATTTATCTGTTAGAAGTAATGAATAATTCACAGTGGGAAGAAACTTATATTCAAATAGCTCCAAATAGCATAGGACACAGTGGCTAAACTGGAGAATCAAGACACTACTACCAAGCAATACATTGTAAATGGATCTGGTGTTGATGCCAGAGTAAAGAAGAATAGAAGGCATTGGTTGATTCTTCTCCATATGGTATCAAGTCTTCTTTCATTTAGCTCCTTGAGGAGAAATTTGTTTATTTTATTTTTAAAAATATTTTTATTAAGACATTATTTTTCTAGAGTTGTATTAGGTTCATAGCAAAATTGAGTGAGAGATACAGAGATTTCCCATATATCCACTGCCCACACACATGTATAGCCTCTTCTATAGTCATATCCCTCTATAAAGTGGTACCTTTGGTCAGTCTGCATTGACACATCTTAATCACCCCAAATCCATAGTTTACATTACTATTCACTCTTGCTGTTGTGTTGTACATTCGGTGGATTGGAACTAATGTATAACTCATCGTTATAGTATCATATAGAGAATTTTCACTGCCCTTAAAATCCTCTGTGTTCTACCTATTTATCCCTTTCTCCTTCCCTAACCCCTGACAACCAATGATCCTTTTAATGTTCTGAATTGTTCTGCCTTTTCCAGAATGCCGTATGGTTGTAATCATACAGTAGCCTCTCCACATTGACTTATTTTACTTAGTAATATTAATTTAAGCTTCCTTCATGTGTTTTAATGGCTTTTCACACTGAATAATATTCTAGGATCTGAATGTAGCAGTTTATTTATCCATTCACCTACTTGCTTCCAATTCTGAATAAAAGTGCTATAAACATTCGTGTGCAGGTTTTTATGTGAACATTGTTTTTTACTCCTTTGTGTGAATACCAGGATCATATGGTAAGAATATATTTGTTTTAATAAGAAACTGCCAAACTGTCTTCCACAGTGGCTGCACCATTCTGTATACTCACCAGCAATGAATAAGTATTTATGATGTGCCACTTTCTCACCAGCGTGTGGTTTTGTCAGTGTTCCAGATTTCGGCCATTCTGGTAGTTGCGTAGTGATATTTCATTGTTGGTTTAATTTGCATTTCTTTGATGACATATCCTGTGGAGATTCTTATGTTGTTTAATGTCTGTATACATTCTTTAGTGACATATTAGCTAAGATTTTTGGGAAACATGGTATTACATCAGGATACATAATCATTGATATTCTGACCCTAATTTAATGCAAACCGACTGAATCCTATGTTTCTTGTGCCATAAAAAAGCAAATCCAGTTAATCATGTGTTGGGGTGAGGAAGTGAAGCAGGAAAAGGGGTTAGGCAGAGACTCAATGATATAGCAACAGTTTGAGAACAGAGAAAGGTTCTAAAGATAGTAAAGTAATATTGCCAAAGTGGGTGGTGTTGAGGGAAGTCTGTAGAGAACAATCAAGAAGATAAAAAACATAGGTGAGGAATGAAAATCTAAAGAAATTCTACAACTTCTGAGAAGAGAGTGGTTTGGAGGCTGTATCTGTCACTTTCTGGGCAAAGGAGCTGATTTGGCTGATATCATATGAGAAACCCCTCCCTCTCTCTCTTCTCTATGATATCTCTCAACCTCATCAGAGAGCCATTCTTTCAGTAGGTACACATTTTCTTTATGTCCCTCTCAGTTCATTTCCCCCTTCCTTTCCCATTGTTATCTTGGATCTTCTTTAACACTGAAGACTGACAGAATTGCTACTTGGTATTTTTTTTAGCACAAATGCACCGGGGGATATTAAGAATAAGAGACAACTGCTACATAGGGTATCATGTCACTTAACATGTGTTGCTACAAGGCAATGAATGTTACAGGCAGAAATATAAAAATCTGAATAAAATTGTTTACAGTACTTAAAAGTCATAGGAGAATCTTTATAATAATCACGGTAAACATTTGTGTAGCATTTACAATGAGCCAGATGTCAGTTCATGTATGAACTCATTCAGTACTCACATAGTAAATACTTTTAAAAAATATATACTTTATTGATTTTTTTTTTTTACAGAGAGGAAGGGAGAGGGATAGAGAGAGAGAAACATCAATCAGCTGCCTCCTGTACACCTCCCACTGGAGATGTGCCCGCAACCAAGGTACATGCCCTTGACCGGAATCGAACCCGGGACCTCTAAGTCCGCAGGCCGACGCTCTATCCACTGAGCCAAACTGGTCAGGGCACATGGTTTGATTTTGCTCATTTTACTAATGAGGCAAATCTATACTACTGTCTTGTTCTAAAGACCTTGGGACCTATAAGGTGGAAGGTCTTGCTTCCAGGGAGAAACAAACACAGATTTCTTTGCATTGACAGCACTAGCGCTCAAGGCAGAGTTTGGATGTAAGAGGAAACAAAACTTTCAACAGCAGAAAAGAACTTCTGAAAGGCACAGTAGACGCATTATACTTCTTATATGTGCGATACCTAGTTATAGTGAGAAAAGTAATTCTAACTGAATTTATTATTTTTTTCTCATTTTGACATTTCGCCTGAGAGCATTTCCATTCCTCAGTATTTCCAGACTGAGTTGTTACTAGATGCTGTTGAATAGGAGTCAGAACAATGACTTTTACTACCACCTGGGAGGGGGGACCCATGACAGAGGTGGTGTTTTGAATCCTCAGGATTTGAAACGTTTCTGGTTTTCTATTTTATGTGTTCCTATGAATGGCATATATTTTAGGAAGTATTTCATTACATGCTTAGAAGGTTGGGGGTGAGGGAGATATAGTTAAATGATAATATCAATAGAATAGAATATTGCCCCAAGATAGCGTTCAGGTCTCCTGCTAGAGCATAAAAAGAGGCACAAGGCGGAAGCATGGATTTTCCAAGCAGGAGACATTTGTTCAGTGACAATGTCTTATTAAGATTAATTTACTTCTAGTGTACAAATGACAAACACAAGAGTAATTGCAGCCCCAGAGGATTAGGAAACATTGTTCTCCTGGTTCCTCTCTTTCTGGCCAGTACAAATCGCAGTTGGCAGCTGCTTGCGGCAGTGCTTACCATTTCCTTCTGTCTCCCTCTTCCCATTAGTATTGTTTAGCAATCATTTTTCCTCGTCACCTCCTCACACCCTCTCTTTCTCAGTGTCTTCTACCTCGCTGCACTTTGTTATTCTTCTACGGATTTTTCATTTATATTTATCTAAGGTAGATTAAGAAATGGTTTCCAAACCTGACTAGACATCAGAATCAGAATATTTTATTAAGAATAATGAGTCCTGGGGCTCAACTCAGGAAAAGTTAACTGGCCATGAACATCAGCAGTTTTAAAGTCTGTATTTTTAAAGATTCCCATATGGTCATTATTTGCACTCAGATTTGAAGATATCCTTTAAATTACCCCCAGCCAGCTTTCAATTAGTTTATTTCAAAATACAAGAACTTCTTAAATACAAAATCAGTGCATCATCCGCTTCAGAATAAATGTTCCCACGCAGAGGCCCAAGTGTAGCTGCTCTCTGAGTCCCCAAACAGCATGTTGGCCCAGACACGGATTCCACATTGAGTGTTTTTCCGATTCCCTACTGTTTTGATGAATGCAAGATTAACAGGCAGCGGGCCTCCTGCCCTCAGAGCCCATTTTGAAGAAAATGGACAATGATTGCAGAGCTTTTGCTTGGAGTCCAGTCATCCCAGAAGAAACCTTTTTAGATGAGGGAGCAGCCAGCTTCTTCCCTGAGATTTATGCCTCTTCCATCTTAGCTTTTATACACAGTTATAAGAGACAGGATGCCTGGCAACTCTATCTCGCATGCATTTTCCAAAATATGTGGCAACCATCTGATAAGCATGGAGAGGCTCCATGTGCTATTCTTAGGCTGCTTCTTCAGTGGGTACATGTGAAGCTGAAACCTCCAAAGAGTACGCAGGCCCTGCAGACAGGGTTTGCAGCATCTGCAATCATGAATAATTGAATGAACAAGAGTGTTGTGACCAGGACACCAGCCCTTACCATGCCTTTGGAAAAATTACATCGTTATGATTCATTGTGAAAATACATTATTTATGGGAAAATGTTAAGGGTGATTTGGAAAATGTCAACTATACAGTTTTCAGTGCAGTGAAAATAAAGTTCTTACGTAATTTTTCTAGACAAAAATGAAATGCAAATACATATTTCTACTATTCAAGTAGTATCTATTTATTTAAAATTTTTAGGGATAATGCAAGTTTGCTAGCACTCCTTTAAACTCCATGAACTAAGTCAATATTGATATTTCTATTTACTGATAGGATAGCAAATCACCTCACCTTGACTAGTTAGCTATGATAATAAAAATAACAGATAGTGTCTTGTGACTTGCCCAGTACTGAATTTATTCTTTTTTTCAAAGTAAGAATAATGTATCTTTTTTAATTATAACACACACTTAGAGGCCTGGTTCATGAAATTCATGCATGGGAAGGAGGGTCCCCTCAAACCGGCCTGCATCCTCGCACAATCTGGGACCCATCAGGGGATGTCCGACTGCCCATTTAGGTCTGATCCTGCCGGGATCCCTGCAGGATCAGGCCTAAACTGGCAGTCAGACATCCCTCTCGCAATCTGGGACCGCTGGCTCCTAACTGATGGCCTGCCTGCCTGCCTGATTGCCCCTAACCACTCTGCATGCCTGCCTGATCGCCCCTAATTGCCTCTGCCTTGGTCCCCACATGGCCACTTGGTCCAGACAGACATTTGGCTGTCTGGTCTAATTAGTACATTATGCTTTTATTATCATCAATGGTAATGTTAATTGTTTTAAAAATATAGATACAATAGGGAAAAAGGAAGAAAATAAGCCCAAAATTTCATCACTCACAGATACCCACATCTTCCACAATCACATTTCAAAAAACACACTTCCTTTCAGATATGTTTCTATGTACATGCATGTGTGTGCACACACATGCACACAGGACTGGGCCATTTAATAAATTTTTATTTATGTAATATGGAAATATTGTTAGTAAATACAGATATTCATAGTCATTTATATAAATACAGAGCATTTCCTCACATGATTGATCTACAATTTACCTATCATAGCATTTTACTGTTGAACATTTAAAACGCTTCTAATTTATTGCTCTAAAAATACATCAGTACTTTATTACACATATACCCTTACATATCTGTATGCTTATTTCCTCAAGATAAGTTTCTAAAAGGAAAACTGCTGGCCCAAATTTTTCTACAGACATCATGCCTAACCTTCAAAAATGAATTATTTATCCCCTTGTTCCACATGAAAGAAATGAGGAGAATTAACATGCTCAACATCACAGGGCTATTAAAAATCTGAATTCAAATGAGGATTAGTCAAGGTAGTTGCTGATCTCATTTAACAGGTGCATGAAAATGTATTAAGCTAAAATGGAGTCTTGATACTATCAAGAGGTTAATTCTAAGTCCTCCTGGCCTTTGAGATCATTATTTCCAAATAATGATTCTCAAGACCCATGCCTTATACAAGGGGAAGCAACAATCCTACCGACATTTCAGTGGCATATCAAGACCCCTATAGTCTTCTAATAACCTTGTGTTCCATGGTTGAACTCTACAGAATTCTTGTTTCAGCTCTTACAGTTGCTACTCTTTTCTGGTGTAACTTTTAATCAGAAGTGGACCCTCACTCCCATTCTCCCAAACTCCATCAATACAAGATTGTTGCATGTAGCTCAGTTCACTAAAGACAGGGTATTAACACAGGGGCAGGATAGAACAGCTAGAACAACAAATAGTTTTAAGATTAAATATTATCCAGTTCTTATTTTAAAACTCCTTTTCTCTTGTCACTTTTTTTTAAAATTTCTTACCACCCATTGACCCCCATTAGTTCCATCCTAAGATGTGGTCAACTTCTTCCTAGTGATTCTCTCCCCTGGCTAAAAATTAGAATTGCTGAAGAAGCTTTATAAAAAATGTTGTTGTCCAGCCCCACTGGCATTGTTCAGTGGTTGAACATCAACCTACAAACCAGGAGGTCAGGGTATATGCCTAGGTTGCAGGCTCAATCCCCACTATGGGATATACAGGTTGCAGCTGATCAATGATTCTCTCTCATCATTGATATTTTTGTCTCTCTTCCTCTTTCCCTTCCTCTCTGAAATCAATTAAAAATATCCTATATAATAAAAGGGTAATATGCAAATTAACCATAACAGCAGAATGACTGGGAATGACTGGTCACTATGACACACACTGACCACCAGGAGCAGATGCTCAATGCAGGAGATGTTCCCTGGTGGTCAATGTTCTCCCACAAGGGAAGCTCTGCTCAGCCACACACCAGGCTGCCAGCTGCCAGCACAGTAGTGGTGGCAGAAGCCTCTCCTGCCTCCTTAGCAGAGCTAAGGTTGTCCGACTGCAGCTTAGGCCTGCTCCCTGCTGGCAAGTGAACATCCCCCAAGGGCTTCCCAGGCTACCAGAGGGATGTCTGCTAGCTTAGGCCCAATCCCCCGGAGAGCCCTGAGGGGTCCCAGACTGCAAGAAGGCACAGACCAGGCTGAGGGATGCCCCCCCAAGTGCACAAATTTTTGTGCACTGTGCTTCTAGTACTATATAGTAAAAGCCTAATGTGCTAAGTGTCTGGTTGGTTGGTCTGCCTTTCAACCAATCAAAGCATAATATGCTAATGACATGCTAAAGCTGCTCAACTGCTTGCTATGATGTGCACTGACCACTAGAGAGCAGACACTCTGACGGGTAGGTTAGCATGACACACTCTGGAGCCCTTCCATGGTCTCTCCCCAGTTGGCCAACCTCTCGCATCCTTCCCCAGCCCCAGTTATGCACCAGTGGGGTCCCTCGGCCTGGCCTGTGCCCTCTCACAATCCAGGACCCCACAGGGGATGTCAAAGAGCCAGTTTTGGCCTGATCCCACAGGCCAGGCCGAGGACCCCACTGGTGCACTAATTCATGCACTGGGCTATATATATAAATATAAATATATATTTAAAATTTTCATTGTCTAAACCCCACCCAGACCAAGTAAATGAGACTCTTTGGGGAGTGGAGCTAAGAAATGAATACTTTTTAAGTTTGCCTTATTTCAACCTTGTTATGACCAGATAGAAAATTACTCTTTTAGACCCTCATACAATCCTCCTCTTTCCAATTTCAGGGTCTTCCAGTCCTTTGATCTACTAGCCAAAACCTGCAAATTAGTATGTCTTGCTTTTGCAGAGCAAGGTGTTTCTTTTTTTTTTTTAACCTCTCTGCACAATTCCCTAAGGCATGACCTTTCCATATTAAAAATGGTGATTTCCAAAATAAAAGTGAAGTTCTTTACTCAGGAAAAATCTGCTGTTTTTTTCAGTTCTGGGTCAAACATCAGCACTCTCAAACTATGGAAGTTTTTCCTTTTCTCACTCATCTCTATAATAATCTTTAACATACTTAGTTACAAATAAGCATTTCTACCTCTAGCAGATCCCATAATATTTGTGGCATCAGTGGCTTAAAGAAATAAACTATTAAGTTGATAAAGCCCCACAATCAGTCAGAACATTCTCTGCCAATGGCCATGTGTTGTGGAGAGCGGCTACAGTGTTTGGACAGGTTCAAGCCTTGGACTAATGAGAGGGCATGGTCTCTTCATGGCAAAGCCACGTGCAAGTCATAGCTTGTAGGGCAAAGCCCTCCCAGCACAATTATAGCCAAAGGCTATGGTTGTAAGCTTGACCTATGGTCAGAACCTGTGGTAAGTGATATAGGCTGCGGGAGGTGCAGCAAGTAAGCAAAGCTTGATCAGGTGCATGTGACTGAGTAGATTCGAAACCTGCAAGAACATTGTGAACATCTTGACCACGCCCTTACTTTGTCTTGTGGACTCTGGCTTTAAAATAAAGATTCAGCTTGCAGCCTGTGGCAGTCTCTCCATTAAAGAAGCAGCATCCCACCTAGACCCTGCTTTATTCTCTTGTCTCTCTTTTCTAAATCCTTCACCACCCCCTCTTAGGTTCATCCATGGCTGTGCTGAGCATGGCACATGTTGTGGTCCCTGCCTTAATCACAGGATGATAATCAGGATGTGGCCATTGAATCAATGCATGCCTTTTATCATAGTACTAGAGGCCTGGTACACAAAAATTCAGGGGACTCCCTCAGCCTGGCCTGCACCCTCTCACAGTCTGGGACTCCTAAGGGGATGTCCACCTGCCAGCTTAGGCCTGCTCTCCAGGGGATCAAGCCAAAGCTGGCAGTCAGACATCCTTCTAGCAGCCCAGGAGCCCTCGGAGGATGTCTGACTACCAAGGAGGTGGGAGAGGCTCCCACCACTGCTGCTGCACTTGCAGCTGTCAGCCTGGCTTGTGGCTGAGCGGAGCTCCCCCTGTGGGAGCATACTGACCACCAGGGGGCAGCTCCTGCATTGAGGACTGCCCCCTAGTGGTCAGTGCACATCATAGCAACCAGCCGTTAGGGTCAACTTGCATATTACGCTTTTATTATATAGGATGCCTTCTGCCAGCCAACTACACTGTGAATGCTGCCCCCTTTGAATGAATTACTAACAAGTGCCTACCGCATACTTTCCAAAGTTGTGATATGTCTGTTTAGTTCATTCATTTACCTCCAAATTTGTCAAATTTGAGAAACAAAGTCTGATTTCAAATTATGGCACTTTCATGTTTTTTTGTTTTAATCCTCACCTGAGGATATTTTTCCATTGATTTTTAGGGAGAGTGGAAGAGAGAGAGAAAGACAGAGAGAAATATTGATGTGAAAGAAACACATCAATTGGTTGCCTCCTGCACAAGCCCTGACCAGGGCCCAGGCCTGGAAGGAGCCTACAAATCTTTGATCTGAATCCAACCTGGGACCCTTTGGTCCACAGGATGATGCTGTATCCACCTTATAGAAGTACCCTCCTGAGAGTTTAGGACTTTCCCTGTCAAAAGTCATAGGATCCAAATCTTATGCCCATCAGCAGATGAGTGGATTAAAAAACTGTGATACATCTACACAATGGAATACTACCCTGCAGCAAAAAAAAGAAGGAATTCTTACCATTTGCAACAACATGGCTGGAACTAGAAAGTATTATGCTAAGCAAAATAAGCCAATCAGAGAAAGATAAATATCACATGATCTCACTCATTTATGGAATATAATCAACAACATAAACTGATCAACAAAAACAGAGACAGAGAAGCATCGATCAGACCATCAAACCTCAGAGCGAAGTAGGGGAGGGTGGGGGTAAGGGGGAGAGAGCAACCAAATGGACACAGACACTAGGGATAGGGGCATGAGTGAGGCGTGGGGAGCAATGGGGGACAAGAACACATATGTAATACCTTAATAAATAAAAGAAAAATTTTAAAGTCATAGGATCTGTGACTGTTAGGAGAAGCTAAGTCACTCTGTATCACCCACTCAAAGAATGAGTTTATTTTGTATGAGATCTCTAAGGCTGCCTGCTTTTTCCAGTCATTTCACATTCTGTGTTCTGTTTATTTTGCAGAAGTTCATTTTATCTTCCAAAATCACATTTAAAAAATACACTGCAATGTAATTTTTTGTGAATGGTTGTGTTTCAGGGTGTTTGTTCCACTGTCTTAAATAACCTATTACATTTTTTTAAAAGAAAAATGATATAAAACTGACAGAAATGATCAACTGAAAATCTGGGTTCTGAGATAATGGAAAAATAGATACAAATTTATATCTAAAACATTTAAATAAGAAGTCTATCCTAATATATTTTTATAGTTATTGGAATTTATTAGGTGATTCTATTTTACTTGTTCATACTCAATGGAGCTTTCACATGCCAACATATAATTTTTGAGAAATGATACCTCTCACACATAAGAAAAATACAATGTTTATTAATATCTTGCTTCTAAGCAACATTTTTAGATGTTTGTATGGAAAAGAAATAAAATCTTCTAAGCAATTTTCCCTTTTTTATACTTTTAAAATCTAGTGTTCACATTGCAGAGAATAACGAAATGCAGAAATAATTAAAATAGATAGTAACTAGTAGGCCTCTTTCTAAGTCAATGAAAGTGAAATTCTCAGAACTATAAAAATAAGACATGAGTCAAAAATATCTTTCAATACAATCTCTTTATTTGTACTCAATATAAAATTTAATAATTATTAGAAACCTAAAGGCCTGGTGCATGGATTCGTGTACTGGTGGGGTCCCTCAGCCTAGCCTGCAATCTCTCGCAATCTGAGACTCCTTGGGGGATGTCAGACTGCTAGTTCAGCCTGATCCCTGCAGGCCTTTGGGATCAGGCCAAAACCAGCAGTCCAACATCCCCCAAAGGTGTACTAGTGCACGAAGCAGCAGGCAGCCTGGGAGGAGCCTGAGCCTGGCCCAGGCACTACTCCCACTCATCCCAGCCCTGCTACGCCTGCTGCTGCTACTAGGTATCGTTGCCATGCAGGTAAGAGAGGCTTGTGCCTCCGCAGCTGCACTCGCTAGCCATGAGCCTGGCATCTGGTATCTGTCAGTCAGCTGAGCGATGCTCCCTCTGTGAGAGTGCACTCACCAGCAGGAGTCAGCTCCTGCATTGAGTGTCTGCCCCCTGGTGGTCAGTGTGCATCATAGCGAGCAGTTGACTAGTCATTTGGTCACTTAGGCTTTTATATATATAGACTAGGGGCCCAGTGCACAAAAATTTGTGCACTCGGGGTGGAGGGAGTCCCTCAGCCCGGCCTGTGCCCTTTCACAGTTCACAGTCTGGGACCCCTCAGTGGATGTCCTATGATGGCCCCAGTCTGCCAGGCGCCTTTTGTGTGTGTGTGTGTGTGTGTGTGTGTGTGGCCACTGGGGACCTGCTCCCAGCTGCATCTGAGGCTCGGAGCAGTCCTCCTGTGTGTGTCTACCTGCCGTGGGCCTGCCCCCAGGCACACCATCGAGGCTTGGAGCAGGCATCTCCTTTATGTTGATCTCTCAGACTCTTGCCCTCCCCTGCATGTTGTTCTCTTTTTTGAGCTATGACCAGGGCTGGGTGCGGCCTGCCTCCCAAGCTTGCCTACTGCCCATCTTCCTCCAGCCACCAGAAAGCAGGGAAAACCCCGCCTTGTGGTCAGGCCAGCCTTTTCCTGCTCCCTGATCCCCGGAAGGGACCTGGGAAGCTGCCAAGCAGGCCGCCAACTCTTTCCCACTCACCCGTCCCCTGCTGCCTTCCTTTCCC
>PVJC01030810.1:0-20953 GCA_004026665.1 Murina feae
GCCCTCTCCGTACTCCTCCCACCTATTGAATGAATAAGCAAAGTTGTTGCCTGAAAGAACTAGCAAAGGAAAATGACTAAGAATCAGAAGGAGGAAAAGCCCATTTCCCAAAAGAGCCTCTGACTCCTCAGTACAAATCTATTTTTTTTCAAACCTCACAAGCAACTATGGACATACAATCAAGTGAGTTCCTATAGGCTTTACCAAAATGGTTTTCATTTTCAAGCTGTTAATATGCTCAAATGACTCAAACATTAAAAAAAAAAAGTATTCTGGAAAAGCTCTCTTGCTTTTATGCTTCATTCAACCTATTCCTGTTTCTATCCCAGCAAACCATTTTTCTTAGTTTATTTTTCTAGAGATTTTCAAAAATACAACTCCATACATATTAATTTCTCCTTTTTCTTTTTTACACTAATAACAGTATATTAAATACATTACTTTTGCACTTTGCTTTTTTTTCAGTTGGCAGCTGTTATTTCAGGTGCATTATTCACCTATGACTATAATATTGCTACTTAACAAGCCAGCTTAAAACAAGCATTTATTTCTTATTTACAGGTCTGAGAATTCAGTGGTTTGATGGATATAGGTCACCCTCAGTTGAGTGTGTCTATGTCAGGCTAAAGAAAATCATTGTAGAGAGGCTTGACGTCTTTATGATTGTGAACCTTCCCATGTAAGTAGGCTTTTCCATTTGTGTAAGTATATGGTTATGTTCTTCAGATCTGTTTTAAAGTTTTCTTTATGCTGGTCTTGTGAAATTTTTGAGTTTCATCCTAGGTATGTCATCCTTTAAGTCATTGCTATAAATGGAGTCTTTTCTATGCTTAATATTCTAACTGGTTGTTTGTATCATGAGAGTTATTAATGTCAGCACATTAATTTTGTATCCCACTACCTTTCTGAATTTCCTTACTGATTATGACAATTTGGTTTTCATGGTACTCTCAGGAGCTTCCCCGCTATACAATCCTAACATCTGCATAGTTTCAGTTTTTTAATTGATGGTACAGTAGCCTGAAGTAACTAGCTAGATACAGAAGCTGATTTTTGCATTAAAGACCTTTATCACCAAATTATGATTGCCATTATGTTATTAGCTTCTAAAATGCATACTAGCACTTTTTATTCTGTAAAACAGGAAAACATTCACACCAACACTGCATGAGTTTTCATTACCTTCAGCACCTGTTTGAGCAGCTCTTTCACTGCCTGCAAGATCAACCAAATTCTGAAACATAGATGGAAATAAACCTTTAGGAAGAATAACCTGAAATAGCAAAGTCCAAACTGAAAGCACATTTTTAATGCATGGTTTATCTGAACACCACTCTAATACTGCTGTCTCTCGCCCCACTGTCTAGGCCTTCTCTTTTCTGAGTCAAACTGATCTCTATACTGTGTTCCTTAACTATATTGTATCCTCCATAATGCTGACAGAATAGGTTCTCTATTTCCTACAAAGTTCAAAACCTAACCATGGCGAATATGATTCTTTACAATCTGGCACCTGTGTTGCCCCAACATTATATCTATCCATTGCTTACTCTTAACTACTCACTAAATTGAACTATACGCACTATGCCCTGCACACCTCATGTGCTTCCACGCTTGCAAGTGCTCTTTTGCCACTCCCTTTTAGTCTGAATGTTCTAGTATGCCCTTACTCATTATTCAGGACCAAAGGCAAATGTTACCTCCTCAATGTAGTTCTGCCGACTTACCTTCATCCCCCACACCTTGAATAAATTGATTTCCAACTGTGTACAGAGAAGTGTTTATAGGTACGACTTATTCTTACTAGAATAGTGCTGAGCTAGTCATTTGTATCTCCCAACACACTATAGCATCTTTAAAAGCACAGGCCCCTCTTTCATTTCACAAATGTTGAACGAAGTGACTGCCTGTCATGCTGCAGGCGGTTTGTTAGGTACTAGGCATACAACGTGAACCGGACAAATAAAGGCTCCTGCTCTTAGAGAGCTTATATTCTACATGGGATGGGATGAGGAGAGGAGGGAGTTGGTGAGAAGAGAGAAAAAGAAACCTATCATATAAGTGTAATACAGATAAATTAAAGAGTGCTGGGAGACGAGGAAGGGACAGAGAAAGTTCTTTGGATTGGGTGGTTGGGAAGCCTTCCATTAAACCAGGAGTGGGGAACCTTTTTTTCTGCCAAGGGCCATTTGGATATTTATAATGTCATTTGCTTAATATAATTCAGTTAATATAAATTTATGTTGCTATGAATAAATCTTGTATATTTATTGAATTTCCAGTCCTGCCAGCAGTTATCTTGTCAGGGCCAGACTAAATATCCAGCCTGCAGGGTGGACATTCCCCACCATTACATTAGACGAAGAACAGAAATGACAGAGAGGAGGGAGCCAGCTGTTCAAAGACCAAGGGAACTCTATTTAAGAAGAAATAATAGACTGTACACCCAGTCACAAAGCAATAAACGCTTAGTGCATTCAAAACATAGAAAGGGCAGCAATGGCAGAGTGAGTTAAAGATAGGACAAGAAAGGGTAAGAACTCTGGATTTTCTAAGTGCAACGGGAAATCATGAGAGGGCTTTAAGCAAGAGCAACATGTCTTGATTTAACTTTCTGAAGGATCAACTGTGAAACCCTAGGTGGAAAAATGGTTGAGGAGGGGCAAGAGAGGCAGCAGGAGCCCAGATAGGAATGTGAGTGTGAGACAATGGTGGCTTGAGCTAGGCAGGTAGCAGTGGAGACAGTAAGCAGTGGAGGGATGTTTTCTTTATTCTTTTAATCTCCAGAGCTCAGTACTATGCTCACAACATGGTAAAGGCTCAGTGAATATTCTTAATGCATTTAAAGTCAGAGATTTAAATTATTTCTCTGTGGCGACTTACAGGAATGGCAGGTAATTCTGTACCATTACTTTGTAGTTCTATCTCAGATACTTCTTTCACTAGAATACTCAGAGAAGTCTAATCTTTTTTTGTAGAGTATCTATTACAGATAACCCAGATACATAATAACAGGGCAAAGTGGTGGTGAAGGCAGCATGAATTACGGTATAAGATGGGAATGAGCATTAGTAGTCAAAGATATGAAGAATCTGAGAGAGGAGCTCATGTGGAGTAGAAGGCAGTAAAGTTAGATGGGCCAGGGAAACACAACAAAATCAGTACTTAACATTTGAAATGAAGATCAAAATCATGGAAGTCAGGTCCTGGAGAATGATATAGCAATTTAAGAGAGATGAGTACCTAAATGAGTATGGCACCCAGGAGAATATTGAAAGATGAAATTAATAAGAAATGGTTATAACTGGATAAAAGGGAAGGCAGAAAGAGCCAATATGACTTGGGGTTCCAGCCTACGTGACCAGGATAATGCTGGTACAACAGGAAAAAAGGAATATTCATTACAATAGGAAGAAATTAATTTGGTTTTAGACACATTGGAGTTTGAGACAAGAGTGGGACATCCTTGGCGGCGTTGTGGTTAGCATGTGTGTGGCGGGGTGTCCTGCTGCAGCGAAATAATTTGGTGTGATGTCATAGCCACAAGATGGCAGCACCTAGTCCGGCTCAGCCCCACCACTGAAGTGGTCAGGCATGTTAGCCAGGCAGGTGATGGGGGAGGCGGGGGGTCCGAGGAGTGGAACAGCCGGCCAGAGGGGTTGGGGGTCCCCTGCCCAGGCCAGAGGCCTTCGCCAGGGGCCTTAGGCATAGGCAAGGGTGAAGCCGGTGATCGGAGGATATGAGGGTGCCCTACCCAGGCATAAGGCCTGGGCCAGAGGCCTCAGGCCTGGACAGGGGCAAGGCCGGAGATTGCAGGGGCCTGGGCTCTGCAGAGCCAGTGATTGGAGGGGCAGGGGCGGAGCCTGTGATTGCAGGAGTCTGGGGGTCCCTTGCCCAGGCCTACAGGCTTGGCCAGAGGCTGTAGTGGGGCAGGGGCAGAGCCGGCAATCGCAGGGGCCTGGGGTGTCTGCCCAGGCCTGTAGCCTTGGCCAGATGCTATACTGGAGCAGGGGCGGAGCCTGGGATCAAATGGGCCTGGGGGTCCCCTGTCCAGGCCTGTAGCCTTGGCCAGAGGCTGCCAGTGGGGCAATAGCAGGGGGCAGGATCAGAGCCGGTGATCGCAAAAGCCTGGGCTCTGTGAAGTCGGCGATGGGAGGAGCTTAGGGGTCTTCTGCCCAGGCCTATAGGCTAGAGGCTGCAGGCCTGGGCAGGGTTGGAGCTGGGATAGGAGGGGCAGGGGTAGAGCCGATGATTGGAGTGAATTACAGAAGAAACACCTTTTCTGACAGCTCAGTAGCTAAGCTCCCTAAATGCCACTGGTAATAATCTTAGTAACTTGGGTAATAAGAATCCAAAAAGGAGATCTAGGGTTTTTCCACCACACTCCTGGAGAAAAATAATGAAGGTCCACTGCTGGAGGGCTAAGAAATGTCATATCCTGCCCTAGCCGGTTTGACTCAGTGCATAATGCCTCAGCCTGCTGACTGTAGGGTCTGGGTTCAATTCTGACCGAGGGCATGTACCTAGGTTGCAGGCTCCTCCCTGGCTGGGGCCCAGTTCAGGGCATATGCAGGGCACAACCAATCAAAATGTTCCTCTCACTTTGATGTTTCTCTCTGTTTTTCTCTTCTCTTCCACATTCTCTAAAAATCAATGGAAACATATCCTCAGGTGAGGATAAAAAAAAAGAAAGAAAAGTCATATCCTATGAAAGACACATCTTAAAAATGCCTGAAGAAAGTTGTCGTTTTTTCATGGTGAAGCGACTGGAGTCTGTGTTGATGAAAACACCTTGGTGGCTGTGGTGACTGGCAGTGGCTGCAGCAGCGGGGTGATGGGGCTGGTGGCTTCCCCTGATCAGCCACTTAAGTTTTTGTTTATCTCACAAGTCTTATTCTATTGGCTGAGACTAAAAAGTCAAAAAACAAAGACACTGACCCCCACGCCCCACACAATTCCAAGATCACGTTAACTCTTAAATATGTATAAAAAACAAACAAACAAAAAAAACAAACAAACTCTCCATTACTGTCATAGAAAGCCTCAAAACCTATAGTCCTAACATCTAAATTTTATGAGATGGCAGCCATACATAATAGAAAGAAAGATCCTCTAAATTCTTCCTACATTTTAGCTATTAATTTCATGCCACACATGACACTAGTTTTACCGCCATTTATAGATGGTTCTATTTAGTTCAATTAATATTCCTTATGAAACCAAACATCCTGCAGGTGAGTACAATTTTGCTTTGGCCTATAAGGTACATTATAATGGTTTATCAATACTCACCAAGTGAGACACCTTGACAGATCCTTCACAATTAGAAGGTTCACCTTTCTCTCTACTTTCCAAAATCTAGAAGGAAAAGGAAACTTGTAGAAAAATTAGTGCACTCTTAACTGGAAAGACCAAATAGAGAATTACCTACCATCCTAAAAATGGTATGAGAACGACTGCTTCTTTGATTCATTTTTGTAATTCCATAATGTCTATTCTCTGCAAAAAATGAGTCATATTTCAGCAGTGTATGTCAAAATTTTAAAAAATTAACTTTTATTTTAGCTTAAAAGTGAAAGTGTGACTTGAAGCCTAAATGCATTCAGTTGAATAGTTTTTACAATGTTTTGAAGAAATACAGAATAAAGTCTTACTTTCTCCCTTTCTGATCCACTTCAAAGCCATTTCTGATGTAGAAACAACTTCTTCTGTGAGGTCTGATACATACACATTCCTCTGAAACAAGTTTAATTATGGGAAAAGTAAAGAAATAGAAAATACTTAAAAGTCTGCATATCAGAAAGAAGGTGAGACCTATGACAGAATGTATTTTTAGAAGTTAAAAATGCAAAATGAAAACTATAATATGAAAATAATAAGTAAACCTATGGTATTTACAATTTACTTCCTATATCAAAGCAGATCAAATTCTAACCTGAAACTTCCATCTTGCTCTTTTTAGGCACTTACATCAATATAGTACAGCTGTCAATATATAAAAAACTACACATATGGGGGCGGCCAAATGTAGGTGTACAGTTTTGAGTACACAAAACACAAAATTTATTTATTTGTTTTTAGAATTTATTTTTGTATTATTATATTACTAGAGATCCGGTGCGTGAAATTTGTGCACTTTTGGGGGAGCCCCCTCAGCCCAGCCTGTGCTCCCTTGCAGTCCAGACGCCCTTGGGGGATGTCTGACTGACGGCTTCAGCCTGCTTCCCATGGAAGCTGTCAGTCAGACATCCTTACTGCTACCGTGAAGGCAGGAGAGGCTCCTGCCACCGCTACTGCACACCCACCCCCCTGTGGGTGTGCACTAACCACCAGGGGACAGCTCCTGCATTGAGCATCTGCCTTCTGGTAGTCAGGTGGCATCATAGTGAATGGTCATTCTGCTGTTTAGTCGATTTGCATATTAGCCTTTTATTATATAAACTAGAGGCCCAGTGCATGAAAATTCATGCACTGGAGGAGGAGTCCCTCAGCCCAGCCTGCCTCCTCTCACAGTCCAGGAGCCCTTAGGGGTGGGAGGCGACCTGGCAATCAGGAGAAGGCAATGCCCCATCACACCTGTGCTGCTGCCACTGCTGGCAGCTCAAGATTAGGCCGGCCCTGGTTACCTGCGCCTCAGGCCAGCCCTGGGTAGCTGGAAAGCTGACATCTGAGGCTTGCCTGTGCCTCAGGCTGGCTCTGGGTGGCTGGACAGCCACCATCCAAGACTTGCCTGCACCTCGGGCTGGCCCTGGGAGATTAAGAGGACTGGGGGACTCTGGAGGCAGGCATGTGGAGCGGTCGGGCCTGCTGGCGGGGCTGAGGGGACTGGGGACCGTCATCCTGTGGCTGGCTGTTGGGTGCTGCCATCTTTGAGGGCGGGACAGTCAATTAGCATATTCTCTCTTCATTGGATAGGATTTGTTACAACTGTAAACCTACTTTTGCCTACTGTGTATTGCTTAAAAAGGGATCTTTATAATCACTTAAGAAAAAATAAAATAAACCATAGATACAGCACTTAAAAATATAGAAATGAACAACAATCCCAATAAATCTCTTTTTTGAGCTAATTTGTTAACTCTGCTACTCACACTGAAGTCTTCCCGAATTATTAAAGGCTTCATTTTTCGAGTGTCACAAAGTAAGTCTGTAATGGTTTCATTGTATATTTCCATGTAAGACACACGCAAGAGAAATTCCCTATCAGGAAACTAAAGAAAAAACAATAAAACATTAATCATACATTTAGGAAAACCTAATACTAAATGTTTATGTGTTAATGTTAAATATTAAAATATTGTTTCAGAAACTATCTCCTTAAAACAAACAAACAAACAAAAAAACCCCTAAAACTCCCCTCATGGTTCTACATTAACAATGATAAACACAAAACTATAAAAGTAAAAGCACTGTTTCAAAAAAATATAGTATCATAGAATTAGAAGAGTGCCCAGTCTGAATCTGTAAGTGCAAAATAAAACCTTACCCATAGATGTTCAAATCAAAACATTAAAAATAATTAAAATAATAAGTAATTTAAATGCAATCAACTCTTAACTAATTAGACTGCCTTATCTGGCTCTCTGCTGCCCTTGTCTTTTATCTACATCTATTTTTACTGCTCCTTGGAAATCACTGGTAGTTAAACAAAGGCAGTGAGGAGTTAAACATTCTGATAAGACCTTCCTCTTCCTTAATGCCAATTTTGTGGTCTGAGTATTACTATTTCAAGCAAAAAATAAAGAACTTTAAGCTCTGAAGTAAGTTTGTGGAAAAAAAGTAAATCTATGCCATGCTTTTCTTTTCTCCCCATAGATAATCAAGAGATAACTGTAAATCTACTCCCTTTCATCATTATAAGAGAATACTGAAGTTGCTATCCTATTATTACAACTTTTACCTGTATACACTAGAAATTTAGCTAAGTTATTTACCTTCTCAATTTTTTGGAAAATGTTATGTATTGCCCTGGGTATTACTCCCAAATAATCTTCTGAACCCATCATAGTATATGTTTTTCCTGAAGCAGTCTGCCCATAGGCAAATATGGTACCTACAAAAACAAAACACACATACTTAAAGATTAAAAAAAAGAGAGAGACTACAGAGTGTAAAACTATCAATAATGCTGAATGGAGAGCCCAGACTAAAATGTCTGCAATGAATACAAACCATTGTAGCCTTGTATGGCAGAATCTATGATGGGCACTGCTATTTCTTCATAAACATCTTTAGTGGTTTCATTACTATTAAAGACACGATCTAAAAAACCAAACAAAAAAAACCACGAGTTAAACCAAACAAAATGCGTTTTCTTCTTAATTAGCAGTTTCTCAAAGAAATAAAACTGTCAGAATATAGTATAAAATATTTAAGAGTACATTTTCTTCAATTTTTTGGTCCTCTGAAAATATACTTTTCTGTAAGGTAAAATGTGTTGGTCCTCATACCTAAACTCCATCCAAACAAACAAACAAAAAACCCCGCCCAAGAAAATGTCATCTACGCTATGTACTTTCAAGAGGCAGTAGGGCATAGAGGCTGAATATGGAGTCTTCAAACAGATTGTCAGCAAATCCTGGTTCTGAGACTTACTGACTGTGTGACTTTCGGCAAGGTAGTTGATGTCTCTGTGCCTCAGTTCCCTAATTTGTTAAACCAATACACTATATTATCTTCCTCATAGAATTATTCTAAACATTAGGTTAATACTTAGGAAATGAGAACTATTACTATTCTTTGGGAAATTTTAATGTTTAGAATATCTAGCAAAAAGGACTAGCCCAAACTAAACAAACAAATACAAACATTTGAAAGAAAAGTACTGAAAAAAACTGAATTTATAGGAAATGACCAGTTTGCTGGGTGCCAAAGGCTAGGTTTGGGACAGCATTTGCCCGGGTGAATTCACTAGGCTAGGAAGTGGTTTTCTGCTTTTGTTAGCACATTAAAAATGGACCACTCTTGCAGTGGTAGTAGCCTCACACTAAAAAGCTCACAAGCAATTATTTTGTGCATCAGGAGAGAAATGGATTTACCCACAATGAGAAAATCAGTGATCACACTGCTTACACCATGCCCATATATCTACCCTGTTGTCAGAACTATATGGAAAAAGAAGTTCCATCCAAAGACTGCTTAGGCATCATAATTTCTGAGCAAGGAGAGATGACGGGATGATTCAAATCTTAATGCCATCTGCTTCAGATAGGTGAATGAGTCAAAATCCTCAATGGGCATATACGGCTTCTGAGAATCTGTAGTACCTGAGTCAAAATGCTTTGGCATTCATTGCTTTTGGTTTTATAATCTCTGGCACATATTGCTTAAATTATGTTAATCCCCTCAAATAGTCCTTTACTAGTAATCATTTTCTCTGGCTCCAGAACCTTACATGTTGGCTTTCTACATTAACACTGTTTTGACACTCATTCCTAAGGTTGTTGAGAACACTTCACTGTTGCTCTTTAGTGCCTAAGTGGCAGCATGGTAGTGTGGCTAGAACACAGGTCTGGAGCCTGACTTCCCCTTGCTGTATGTGTGACTCTGAGCTTCTATTTTAGTCTTATTCTAAAATGGGAAGGTACCTATCACATAGTATCTACTTCATAGGCTTGTTGGAGGATCAAATGAGTTAAGATTATGAAGAGCTGAGAGAACCAAGATGGCAGCATAAGGTATATACCTGAATGCATAGCCTCCCACAACCACATTAAAAAATACAACTATAAAGCTAAACAGCCATCCTCCAGAACGAAGGGAGGGGAAGCTTTACAACTAGAAGGCAAGAGAAGGAGTGCATTGAGACTGAGTAGTTATCAGCACCAAAACAGAGAGGTAAGGATGCGCGAAACGGTGGTGACGCAGGTGAAACAGTGGTGGCGGCTGCACCTGTGTCCATGGCTTGGAAGGGGATTACAAGCTCTGGGGTCACACCGAACTCGTTGTGGGCTGTCTGGCAATGGGGTGGAAGACGAGTGGAGTTCTAGCAGAGCTGTTCGCAGAAATCACCGACGCGGAGCTCCAAGACGCAGGGACTCAGGGGTGCTCAGACACCAGGGCGTGGAGACACCAAAACAGGGAGAAGCTGAGGAGCCAGCTGAGGGGAAGCCATCTTGGGTTGCTCTGCCCCAGTCATTCTGAGACTCCGCCCCATCCAACTTATTACCCTGCCCAAGCCGTGCGCCTGTCTGCCTGCAGCCTAACCTAACAGACTGCAGCTGGGACAGAGAGCTCCAAAAGTTCCAAACTCCAAACAACGAGGAGAAAGCTATAGATCTCGCTGTACCACCTCCTGGGTGAACTCACGCAGCAGATGAATTTGCACCTCCTTGGAGATACAGGAGACAGTGTACCCAGTGGCCAGATACCAGATTTCAACTCCTCAGATCCACAAGGGACACACTAAGGGGACAGACTCAGTGAGCACCAAAGTCCCACTGAAACAAGTCTTGCCCCTAAGGGTATCTCCAGCACAGAAGTTCTCCCACCATAGACATAGCTGACTCTCACAGACAATTGGCCTGGAGGTCAATTCCTCTCAGTGATACCAACAACAATCAAGGCTTAGCTACAACAAGACTGTGCACAAAGCCGACAAAGTAGTGAACCAAGAGTATTCACCTCAGGTAATTGGGGAGGCTGAGCCACTGGGCCCTATAGGACACCTAGCACAGAAAGCCACTCTATCAACACAGGGAAGCAGCCAAAATGGGGAGACAAAGAAACAGATCACAAATGACAGAAATGGAGGAAAGCAAACAACTGGATATAGAGTTCAAAACCACTGTTAGAAGGCTTTTCAAAAATATTCTAGAGACTGCCAATAAATTTAGTGAGACCCTCAAGGATATAAAAAAGGACCAGCTAGAAATTAAGCACACACTGACTGAAATGAATATTATAAAGAGATCCAACAGCAGAATAGAGGATTGCAAGAATCAAGTCAAAGATATGAAATACAAAGAAGCAAAACACACCCAGCTGGAAAAGAAAAAAGAATCCAAAAATATGAAGATAGTGTAAGGAGTCTCTGGGACAACTTCAAGCTTACCAACATCAGAATTATAGGGGTGCCAGAAGAAGACAGAGAGCAAGATATTGAAAACCCATTTGAAGAAATAATGACAGAAAACTTCCCCTACCTGATGAAAGTAATAGACTTACAAGTCCAGGAAGCACAGACAACACCAAACAAAAGGAATCCAAGAGGAACACACCAAGACTCATCACAATTAAAATGCCAAGGGCAAAAGACAAGGAGAAAATCTTAAAAGCAGCAAGAGAAAAGCAGTCAGTTACTTACAAGGGGGCATCCATACAACTGTCAGCTGATTTCTCATCAGAAACTTTGCAGGCCAGAAGGGAGTGGCAAGAAGTATTCAAAATGATGAATAGCAAGAACCTACAGCCAAGATTACTTTACCCAGCAAAACTATCATTCAGAATTGAAGGTCAGATAAAGAGCTTCACAGACAAGAAAAAGCTAAAAGAGTTCATCACCACCCAATCAGTATTATATGAAATGCTGAAAGGTATTCTTTGAGAAGAGGAAGAACAAAAAAGTAAAGATAAAATTTATGAATAACAAGCACATACCTATCAACAAGTGAATCTAAAAATCAAGTGAATAAAAAATCTGGTGAACAGAATAAAGTGGTGAATAGAATAGAATCAGGAGCATAGAAAGGGAGTGGACTGACAATTCTCAGGGGTAAAGGGGTGTTGGGGTGTGGGAAGAGACTGGATAAAAATCGTACACCTATGGAGGACAGTGGGGGGGGGTGGGAACTGGGAGGAGGGGAGCTATGGGGGGAAAAAAGAGGAACAACTGTAATAATATGAACAATAAAGATAAAAAAAGAAAAAGAAAGAAAAAAAGAAAAGAAAAAAAAGATTATGAAGAGCATAGAACAATGTCTGGCACACTGGAAGCACTATATACATATTAAATCGATATAAGTCAAGTCTAGTCAACCTATAGAGCAGGGGTGGGGAACCATTTTTCTGCCAAGGGCCATTGGGATATTTATAACATCATTCTCGGGCCATACAAAATTATCAACTTAAAAAGCAGCCTGCTACATTTGGTCAATTAGCTTACCCTAATGCCTTGCAAAGCCAGACCAAATGATTTTGGGGGCCTCTATGGCCCATGTTCCCTACCCTTGCTTTAGGGCCTTTAAGCCCCTTGTTCTAGGTAGCTCTCCTCATCCTGCAGGTCCCAGTTTAAGTGGTACCCTGTCAGACACCTAGCAAGATCCCCCACTATAAGCTTCCCCAAAGCTTGTCATAATAAGTGTAATTACTTATTAAAGCGTCCCTTCTGACATACAAGCTCCATAAAAACAGGGGTGAGTCCTTGCCGCACTTCAGCAAAGAATGAGTATCTTCCCTACTTAACTGTTTAAAGAGATTTCTTGAAAATAACTGTGGAAAAAATACTAAATTGAAAAAAAGATCTTAAAGATGACTTCATATTAAGTGACATATTTTAGGCTCATTAAGTTTTAGGCCATAAATACACTAATAAATAAGAGGGAAAATGATAGTTTTATTCATAAGACACTCAGACTATGGCTGTTTTTTAAATACCAATTTATTATCGTACCTTTCATACATGAATGAACAATTTTTTAAGGTACCCACTGAAGCAGTTGATCTCATCTTTAATGACAAATCCAGTACCATTCACAAGCCTTTGTACTCTTTTTGTTATTGTTGTTAATCCTCAGCTGAGGGTATTTTTCCCATTTAAAAAAATATATATATTCTTATTGATTTCAGAGAGGAAGGAAGAGGGAGAGATAGAAACACTAATGATGAGAGAGAATCAGCTGCTTCCTGCATACCCTCTACGGAGGGATGGGGCCCAAAACTCTGGCATGTTCCCTAACTGGAGTGGAACCTGGGACCCTTCAGTTCACAGGCCAACACTCTATCCACTGATCCAAACCAGCCAGGGCTTTCCATTGATTTTTAAAGAGAGTGGAAGGGAGAGGGAGAGAGAGAGAGAAACATGGATGTGAACAAACCACATGGATTGGTTGCCTCCACACAAGCCTTGACCAGGGTTGGGGATCCAGCCTGCAACTGGGGAACACGCCCCTGACTGGAATCAAACCAACCAGAGACCCTTCAGTCCGAGAGTCTGAGCCAAAGTGGCTAGGCCCTTTGTATTCTTAATAGGATCAGCATAACAGGTTAAGTTTTGATGCTAGTATAAGCTTACCAAAATTAAAGGATTTACTCCCATCCACTTGATAAATAGCATTATTACTAGTTTTCCAATAAACTTGGGTAGCTTCTCCAAGAGCTTCTTCTCTAAAACGATAAAATACTGCATTTTACTATAACTGGTCAAAGAAGCAATGTTATAGGAAAGATAATTTAAAACATTTCATCTTCTGAAAACGATTTTAAAAGATGGTAATGACATCTCTATCAGATCAACATGGAAAACTCACCTTTGGGGGGGCGGGGGAGCGGGGCGGCGGGGCTGGTGGTCAACACTTCCCTTCACTCCCAAGTCTGACCCAGTGTTGGCAGCTGAGAAGACACACCCAGAGTGCAACCCTGCTTACGTTCCTCTCCTCAAATCCTTTAAAAGTCATCTGAAGTCCTCGCTGTGGCACAGGAGACCTGGATTATGCTTATCTGTTTAACCTGCTCTTCTAAATTCCTACATATACGTATCCTAATCCCTACTAATCAATTACTGGATGGTTCCCACAGGATAACAGATTCAACCCCTCTGCACCTGGAATACCCTAACCTTTTCATTAAGTAACTTTATTCTTTCATTCATGACAAGTGTCAGGGGTTTCTGACACTAGCCCTGCCTCTCCCTCAAAGGGTCATCTCACCCAAGGGCTCCAACACTCTCCACCCACCTATGGCAACACTTGCCAAGATGTATTGTAATAGTTTCTTTATGGGGTGAAGGCTGGAGACTAAAACTAAAACGAACAGACTTCAGTACCTCCCCTCCCTGCTTTTTCTCTGTAGCATATGTTACTCGCATATCCAACGTTTAACTTGCTACATTTTTGTTTTTTACTTTACTTTCTGCCTCTCCCGCCCCAATGTAAGAACCTCAGGGCCACGATGACAATTATCTGTTTAGTACACAGTACACCGTGCTAAAAAAAAATAAAAATAAACAAAATCTGTACATAGTACCAGTTATTCCACTTTCTGCATGCTGTATGCAGTCATTGTCTGAATGAAGTCTTAGGTGCCTACTGAATACGATGCAAAAAAATCAAAATAAAAAAGACAGGCACGTCCTGGCTCTTCAGGGGTGCAAAGCAGGAGAGAGACAGATCAGTGTCACATGCCCAAGTGCCAGCAGGACCTTTCCGACAGGACTTCCCAGCGGGTGGGTGCAGATGGGGGCGGGGGAGCAGCGCAGGGCTAAGTCTCTAACATTGACCACACTGAGTGTTTTCGATTAAGGACAATCAGCAGCTGGAATGTATCTTTTAGGTCTGTCTTCCTTCCCTGCAACTTGACAGATAAGAGAACCCAGGAGTGCAGAGGGTAAGCGCATCAAGAATGTGAAGGGGCCCTGACAGTGAATAGAGCGTCAGCCTGCAGACTCAAGGGTACCAGTTTCGATTCCTGTCAAGGGCATGTACCTTGGCTGTGGGCATATCCCCAGGAGGAGTTGTGCAGGAGGCAGCTGATAGATGTTTCTCTCTCATTGATGTTTCTAACTCTCTATCCCTCTCCCTTCCTCTCTGTAAAAAATCAATCTAATCTAATAAAAGAATAATATTGAAATTAACCATCACTCCAAGGCACCTAAGCCATGCCCACCAGCCAAGCCACGCCCATAGCCAATCAGAGTGGCTGTATGCAAATTAACCCAGCCAAGATGGAGGCCAGCAGCCACCGAGCTAGAGCAAACAGGAGGCTTCCGTTGCAACTGCCTGCCTAGGCAGGCTGTGGCCTCTGCTCAAGGTAAGAGTGTTTCAATTATAGAAGCCACGAAGCTGAAGCAACAAAGTTTCAATTACAGAAGATAAATAAACCCCAGAAACCTGATTCCAGCCAGCCTCCCTGGGACCTTGGGTCAATAGGAGCTGTGGGCAGCCTGAAAACATCCCTCAGCCCCTCACCCAGGCTGGCCAGGCACACCAGCAGGTGGACATCCCCCGAGGCTGTCCCAGGCTGTGAGAGGGCACAGGCCAGGCTGAGGGACCCCCTCAAGTATGCAAATAAAAGAGTAATAGGCAAATTAATCATCACTGTAGACATCTGAGCCACGCCCACCAGCCAAGCCATGCCCACCAGCCAATCAGAGAGAGTGTATGCAAATTAACCCAGCCAAGATGCCGGTTCATTTGTATACACAGGCGGAGATCAAAGACTGAAGACAGTCTAGAAGGAAGCCAAGCAGCAGACAAGGGAGGGAGTGAGGCAGCAGAGAAGGGTGCCAAGCCTTCCTGCGCAGACTTCGCTCCCTTCTCTGCTTCGCTCTGGCTCAGGAAGCCCTATTCTTGCAGGAATCTTCCTGCAACGGGCTTCTAATAAAATATATTTTTAAAAAAGGTGACGGGATTACAGACCATTGTGCACACCCCAACGACACCCACAACAGTCGGAGAAGGTCAAGGGAGGGGGTGGAGAGGTGGGTGGAGGTGGGCAAAGGCTGAGGAGGGAGACACCTACGATAACGCCAATATTGAAAGATTTTTTAAATTAAAAATTTAAAAAGGATAAGCGGCCGAGTTACAGAGCAACGGAACCAGGCGGCAGCAACTCTGGGAAACCCCGCGGGCTTCACCTTGGGCGGGGGCCGCAGGGCAGCGGGTCGCGGGCGGGCACACCTACCTGCTGTTGAGCGGCCGGACCCGCACGCACACGGCCACGGCTCCTTCCTCCGCCATCCTGTCGCGTCAGACCCGGGGGAGCTCCTGACCCTTCCGCGCGGGCGGGGCGGAGGCCGCCGGCCGCCCCGCCTTTAAGTTTAAATTTTCCCAAACGCCGCTGCTGATTGGGCGAGGTCTCTATGACGTCAGGGGCCGTTCCACCTGCGTCGCGGCGCGGGGGGCGCGAGGCCGGCGGGCGCGTCCACGGATATGGGAGGGGATGAGGGTCTGGAGAAGGTGGCTGCGGCGGGGGATCCGTGACTGATAAATAGCTATTATCTGCTACCAGCCGCTGAAGTGCAGGACGCCACTTCACCCTAAAAGCTTGCGGTAGGCAGGACAAAAACCCAACAGAATTGTTTTTCACCAACGAAAGAGAGTTATGACCTTTAAAGAATCAAAGTGTCCCCCACCCCTCTCCCCCCTCCCCCCCACACACACAAGAAGAAGAAAAAAGAAAAACCTTCAAAGTCACTGCCCAGCCTGGAAACAAGAATCTTGTGCTCAGAAACTCTGAGGTTTAGATTTTCTCTTTTCCTTTTAGTCTCTGTAAGTTCTTGTTTTCATTAGCTTTGGGTTCTGAAAGGATTAGCAATTTGCCATCCTGAAGATGCCTTTGAGATACTAATTTTAAGCTGTTTGTTAGGAAACAAAACCATCGGAAAGAGACTTTGGCTCTTCCCCCTTTCCCGCCCCAGAGAGTCAGAGAAGCCTGCTTTAAGGAAGGGAGCTTGGGCTTACCCATCACTTTAAGAATCAGTTAATTTGATTATTAGCCCAGCTAGAAGATGCGGGAGCTGTGTCTAATGAGATGATAAGAGTTAAGAAAGCTGTGCTTTAACTTAAATTGAGTGGTCAGGAAAAGCAAAGAGATCTGTTAAAGATGCACTGAGGCATATATAAAAAAATGTAAAGGTTAATTTGAGCAAAAATCTATTCAAATCAGCCAGTATCTCATCTAGCAGATAGAAAAGAGCTTTAAGGACTACACGAAAATGAATGACTTTCATGGGCAGAAAGGAATGGAGAAAGGAAATTACACTCAGCGCAAAAGTGGATTGGTTATTAGAAACTGACTTTCCTTTAGAAGTGACAGGGGCCTGTCAGGCAGATTACCTAGTTGTTGATTCCTGATTGACTTGTTTAAAATCCTATTTCTGGGAAAGCCAAGAATATATTTAAATCTTAATTTGGTGGCATGGGGTTTAGTATGAGCAACTCCATTTTTGGGCCTGTTGTCTTGTTTTCAACAGATTAAAGAATTTGAAATTACGGAACTTTCAGAGAGAGAGTTTTAAACTGTCCATGTATACTACTTCTCTAAAAGGCGATTAAAATTTTTACTATTAACTTTTTTCTTACTATTAATTTTTTTACTATTAATTTTTTCTCAAAGATTAGTACATGCATATGATGAAAAAAAATGTAAGTAGCATAAAGAGAATCACAGGGGAAAATTAACCTTCTTCCCACAACTGATCCCCAGGGTACAAGTTTGTCTCTCCAAAGGTAACTTGCAATTTCCTAGAGTGTTATCCTCAAATTAACCTACAGATATGCACATACATATCTCTTTTTCTATATTGCATATCTTTTTACATAAATAGGTACTATATATACTGTAGTGTACTTTCCTTAAAATATGATCTTTACTTTTATCCAGTTCAAGAAGGTAAAATGAATACCTGAGCATGCATATTAATTGCACACACTTCCATGGTGATGTTTAAACTGTAGTTTTTCTATCCAAACTTTGCTTATTTCTGCTGAAGCTGCAGAGGGCACTGTCATCCCTCCAGAAGCATGGCAAAGCCTTGAATAGTATTTTGCAGTTTTTGAATGTGGTGCCAATTATAGGATTCTGAGCAGCTCCTGGTATTCGTATACATCAATTCAAATTACCTATGCTCACTTTTTTTTTTAATTCTAAGGTCAATTTTTTTTCCATAAAAAAGGCAGTCAAAACAGTATAAAACGCATGTAGAGGATGTGGACAAAAGGAGCCACATGCTAGCCTGAAAAGCTCAGCGGAGGCCTGCATGGCGGTCCTGCAGGCTCAGAGACCTAGAGTAATCACAAAGATGGTCTGAAAATTAAACATTTAACTACAAATAGGTTATAGTGGGTAGTCAGATCCTGGGCCAGTATTTTCCCTGACAAAGATCACCTTTGATCTTTACTGAGCACATTGTCTTTTTGCCTCTAAGATAATGTATTTGTGAAATGTCTGGGTAACTTGCAACTGCCCTTTCTTTCAGACCCCGCCGGGCATAAGAAATGGCACCAGGACATTCCCTCATTCTTATTGTTATCAAGTTGACAATCCTGTATGCATCGATGTAAAAGAAGCATATGTCTATCATTTCACCTCTTTTACCCTATCCCAGGGATTTCCCTGCTTTGCTTTATCCCACCTTCTTAATCTATCACCAATGAATTTCATGTAACCCACTTACATATTTTCCTTTTGATGGTAAATTTATAAAAACACAGTATAAACTCCCATTCTCCGGAGCATTATCTCAATTCATTGAGGTTCTGCTTCCTGGCATATGTCGACAGTTTGGCTCAAATAAACTCACAAAATTCTCTACAGGTTTCACTGGGTTTTTTCGTTAACAAGGATATTACTCAGTGGGCTTCAAGTGGAGCTTGACTCTGCAAAGGCTGTGAATCTAGAGGGAGGGAAAGCAGTCTTGTTCCTGGGCTGGGCTGGCCTGCTTCAAAGGGAGAGAGGCCAGTAGGGCATCAGAAACCCTGGACTGATTCTGGCTCTAGCCGAGTCCTGCCAATTCCAACCCTGCAAAGGGTCAAACTGTGCTGAAGGAGGGCTGAGGTGGGGCTGCTGCACTGAGGAGGTGGAGATCGGGCTCAGTGGCACATTCGGATGGAGCTTGCAGACTGGTGAGCGTGAAGTTTCAAACGGACATTCTGGCTTTAGCATTGTCTTATAACAGCCAGCACATCTTCTAAAATGGCTGTAGGGAGGAGCGTAAACCTTGGAGCTCAGGAGCCTCTCTGATGAGAAATTCCTTACAGAAGTGCAGCGTCCTCTGGCTGGTAGGCCCTCCCTCGGTGGCCACAGACCTGATATTGCAGGGTCTTCCCAAGCAGGCTGGGCCAGGCTAGTGTTCAGTCACACACACAGACATCAGGGTTGCCATTTATTCAGTGGTTATTGTGGTAACATTGGCAAGATTTTTACATAAGAGGTGGGCCTCCTTTTCATAGTTTGTTTTTGGGGGTGGTGGTGGTGGTTTGCTTGTTAAAAAAACAACACTTTTTAAAAGTATGTTATAAATTGGAATCAGGAGAACTTCAATGAACTCCCACAAGCACTGCAACATGGGAGAAGAGAAGCCGCCAGAGCGGACAGAGCTATCTCTTCTCCCTTGTGGAGGAGGTGAGGCCTGGGTCTGGGAAAGTGAATGAATGAAAAAGAAACTGGGAGAACCAAGATGGCAGCATAAGGTATATACCTGAATGCACAGCCTCCCACAAACATTAAAAAATACAACAATAAACCTAAACAGCCATACTCCAGAACCAAGGGAGTGGAAGCTTTACAATGAGAAGGCAAGAGAAGGAGTGCATTGAGACTGAGTAGAAGTTCTTGGCGCCAAAACAGAGAGGTACGGACACGTGCAAAAGGGCGGCAGCGGTGGTGCGATAGGGTGGAGGTGGCTGCTGCACTGGGTCGGCAGCTTGGAAGGGTTTACAAGCTCCGGGGTCACACTGAATGCTTTGCGGGCAGTCTGGCAATGGGACAGAAGATGACAGTGGCATTCAAGCAGAGCTGTTCGCAGCGATCACTGACACGGAGATCCAAGACTCAGGGACTCAGGGGCGCGCATACGCTAGGGCATGGAATAGTGCCCGGAGCCAGCCCAGGGGCAGCCATCGCGGGTTGCTCCGCCCCAGTGACTCTGAGACCCTGCCCCAGTGACTCTGAGACCTCACCCCAAGCTGTGTACCTGCCTGCCTGCAACATAAATTAACAGACTGTAGCTGGGACAGGAAACACCACTCTATCAATGCAGGGAAGCAGCCAAAATGCAGAGACAAAGAAACAGATCAAAAATGACAGAAACAGAGGAAAGCAAATGACTGGATATAGAATTCAGAACCACAGTTATAAAGCTACTCAAGAATCTTCTACGAACCTCCGAGGAACTAAGTGAGACCTTCAAGGATCTTCATGAGAATACCAAAAAAAAAATGGAAAAGGACCAATCAGAAATTAAGCAAATATTGACTGAAATAAAGAATAATATACAGAGATCCAACAGCAGAGTAGGGTTTGCAATAATCAAGTCAAAGATTTGAAGTACCAGGAAGCAAAAAACAGGCAACCAGAAAAGCAAAAAGAAAAAAAGAATCCAAAAATATGAAGATAGTGTAAGGAGTCTCTGGGACAACTTCAAGCGTACCAACATCAGAATTATAGGGGTGCCAGAAGAAGAGAGAGACCAAGATATTGAAAACCTATTTGAAGAAATAATGATAGAAAACTTCCCATACCTGGTGAAAGAAATGGACTTACAGGTCCGGGAAGCACAGAGAATCCCAAACAAAAGGAATCCAAGGAGGACCACACTAAGACACATCATAACTAAAATGCCAAGAGCAAAGGACAAAGAGAGAGTCTTAACAGCAGCAAGAGAAAAACTGTTAATTACCCACAAGGGAGCACCCATATGACTGTCAGCTGATTTCTCAACAGAAACCATCCAGGCCAGAAGGGAGTGGCAAGAAATATTCAAAGTAATGAACAGCAAGAACCTACAACCAAGATTATTCTACCCAGCAAAGCTATCATGTAAAATTGATGGTCAGATAAAGAGCTTCACAGACAAGAACAAGCAAAAAGAGTTCATCACCACCAATCCAGATTATGAAATGTTGAAGGGCATTCTTTAAGAAGAGGAAGAAGAAGAAACAGGTAAAGATAAAAATTATGAACAACAAAGGGAAAACAAATACCTATCAACCAGTGAATATAACAATTAAGTCAATAGAAATATCTGATGAACAGAATAAACTGGTGAATAGAATAGAAGTAAGGACATAGAAAGGGA